>JAJLXP010000021.1:0-142598 GCA_030674255.1 Hansenula queroliae | reverse complement strand
AAAGCCCACGAAATCTCAATTCATACTGGCTCATTCTATAGATAGAGAAGTTTGGTATTAGGAAACGATGAATGCCCATTTTTATCTGCTATTCCTCCATTCTCTCAAAAGATAGTGCACTTAGTGAGATACTCAAGGACACCAAAAGTTCCACTCATTCTCAATCAAAATTGGAAATTCTGAAAGCTTGGTCGTCTACTATAACGAGAGCTCTCCATGGACCATCCAATGTCTAATTGCCACTGAAGAGTTATTGATATTGTTATTGAGCTAACTATTAGCTGAAATATGGATTGAAGAGCTGTAAATTGGTTTTCAGACTGACATTTTATGTTCGAACAAGAAGCTATACGGATACGAAAGTGTTAACAGATGAACCATATCCGGATCGAGGTTCTATGAATGCATTAGAAGGCTATGATGAAGTGAAAGTAGCTGATTTTGGTTCCCAGTTTAGTTATTGCATGAAATTTCAAACTGACAGATACATTGTGTGCGTTTCACAGGAAGGGTGAAGCTTGAACCGTTCACAAGAAATGAATGATTCGTACTTTGGTTTTGCATCGTAACCGCAAGGGTTAAACCATCACATTTGAGTCATTTATCAAACCTTCATTCCATACACATTATGTTATTTGAGGCTGTTAAGCATTGACCTATTCTGCTTTTCCCCAGGCATTCTTTTATTCTGTTGTTGATATGGAAGACTAAGGGTTTATGAGGTGGGATGAGCAATTGAATGAACGGTAAAGGGACTTGTTTGTGTTTGAAGTACGTCTACGTTGATATCTGGATCTCCTAGTTTTTTTTGTGTTGGTACAAGTCCATTTGTTGATGGAAGCTATATGGCCCGTGTTTTGGGATTGTATTTGTTCAGTGGAATAAATATGTATCCCAAATGGCTTTGACTTCTTTACAGTATAGTAAAAATCAATTATATGTGCTAGACGGTAAAAACATTCAATGACTAGTAAACCTAAATGCTTCGGTAGCGTCTTGAGAGCAATGAACTTATACTACATTTTAGTGTCGCTCTGGGTTCAGTGATGTGCCCTGAAAGATCACTATCCAATGTTCTTCTCCTGAACAACATCAACTAGACGATTCAAAAGGCATTAGACACTTTAGTTTTGGTAGCGCTGTATGTGAGAGCAGTATACAACGATGTTGTTATTGTCCATTGTTATTGTCCATTGTCATTGTCAATTACAATTCACCTCTTAAATCTAACAATTAGTGGATAGCATCGTTTCAATGTGGTTAATTTTAATTGTAAGATCTCCTTGGTCATTCTGACTATTCAATTTGGTTATTTGGCTCAATGCTTCCTTAATAGCACATGGGACACCTTTTGGGAATTGTTCTTTGTAAACTTGGGAACTTGCCATCAATGACATGGGTCTGTTTAGTAAATATTTCCTGGATCAATATGAGGTCTCTTTCAAATTGTATTCTCGTTTCGAATGCTGGAATGTGTGCTCTAGCAACGTTTATTTGAAAAGGGTCCACCAACAATATTATTTGAATAGTTCGAATTCACACCGGTTTCATTAACAATTCAAGACCGAAGACAAGCACAGGTTTTACCACTCTGACCTTTTTCACATTGATATCCTGGGAGCCTCTAGTCCATTCAATGTTGTTTCAACGGGCTTCATTCTCAACAAATTGTGGACCGTTTCCATTACGTGAATGAGCAATAGCATTTGACAATGTATACGAATCTCTTGACACTTATGATTGCTTTCAAAGCGTTCCCAGTGCCGTTCACAGCTGGTAAGATCAAGTCCTGTTCGATATCATCAAGCCTTTAGGAACAACTGGTGAAGCGGTGTGTAGGATAACTTCCATTTTGTGCGGTCTATTCAGTTGTAGATTCGTCCCTTCACTTGTGGTAAAGCTGTGGAAACACGGTCACCTAGATCATTCTCTTTATTGGTCTCTTGCAGATTGGCATTAGTTGGATGGAAAGATTGAACTGTTCTGTTGATCTCGTTGCTGCTTGTGTGCTTGTAAGTTGTGAGCAGTGGATCTCTTGATGTTGACTGGATTTTCGTTTTTCTTGAAATTTGAACTTTTTGCAAATTGCATTCGCGGAAGGAAAAAGCCGACACCCGAAAAATCAACGTCCAGTAATTGTTAATTACTTAATTACGTACTGGTCTCTGAGCTTTTAGAGTGTGGAACCAATAGATTTGAATGCAACAAAAGAGAAGAGGGTGGTACTATGCCATGGGTGGAAGCTAGGAGAGAAATGCACTGGATGCTGTGTTTGTTGCTGGACTGGGGAAGAAATGGTGGTGTACTCGTGAGGACAATACAACAAATTTTGATTGTTACCAGTTGATCAAATGAAAACAGATGGAGTGTACAGAATCACATGCTATTTAGGGAGTATGACTGGGCAGCTGCAATATGTGTATGATCATCGTCATCCACAACTTGTCATGGAGATGTTCTTACCTTTGAGGTCAAAGATTTTAATATCAAACATGATAGATGTGTATAGTGCTTCCTGATGTCCTCCTATAGTCTTTTGTATCTTGAAGAAGTGTTCTTTATTGAATGGCTGGTACTGCTGTGTCGCTCATAACAAATTGTCCATCCTCCTATATCAGATTGCCAAATATATCTTCATATACAATACGCTGTGTAAAACGAGTAGACTGTGAACCGGTGTATATATGAGAAGCACGACCAGGCAATAGTCCAATGACTGGGGACCCGGTATCCATCAAATTGTGCTCTAGTACTCTCTACTGAGCTAAATTAAACTCGGCCTTTATTTAAAATTGTCGGCCAACATAGTGCACACATTTTCGGCATCAGAACAACACTTCCAATAAGTTCTAGACGGTGAAATTTATTATACCGTCGAACCAAATCTCCAGAATGATATTAAGTACTTAAACAAGTCAATTCTATGAATTAATTTTACGAATTTTGATATATTTTTAAATTTTCAAGTAAATATAAATTTTATGACATGACCATTTTCAAAAATTTGAATTTTTTTTAAATTCTAAAAGCTTCTTCCAGATCTCTGAAAAAAAGACTTACAATTGTTAGATCGTCAAATATTCTACTACTAGCTCTTGAAATACCAGAGACTCAGTTGTTGGTGATTTTTAGCTGATTTCTCGCTATCTTGCTTAGTAATATATGCTGCCCGTAACAATAACTCACTGTGTAAATTTGAGCACTGAGTGGAATTTATAGCACCGGAGATTAAAATCAAAACAAAGTCAGCGGTTATCAAGAAGGTAAACAAACGTAAACAACGAAACCATTAGGGCTTCAGTGTTCAAAGAGATTCATGACCAAAAGAAGGCTACACTAGAACGACAAAAGGGATTGTGCTTGATCCAAGATCATTATCTACCAGCTGATGTGGCGTTACACGCGTTAATTGGGGTGCTGTTCATTAAGGGAACCCATGCTTTTGAGTTGATTGAACGAAGGCAACTGGGAACCATGCCAGGAATCCAAATTGGCGACATAATGACGGCAAGCTAGCTCACGGATTTATCCTACCAAGACATTCTGTTGCTCGTTACACAATTAAGATATTACCATTCATCCTTCCATTCCATTTGCATTATTTGAGTTAATAAGTTGGAGCATTACGTCGCAATGCAATGTGATAGTTTCAGGGGAAACAGTTCAGTGCAATGTACACGAATTCCAATCGTGATTTACCGTCAAATCTACACCTCCTCACCACGGTCCATATTTCTGAGGTTATCTATCAATAGCCAACAAAACCCTTAGAAACCCACGAGCTCATATACCATTCACTTTGAATGAACAAAAGATACGGTGATATATCACATCAGTCAATATCCATGATCTTAGTTTGAGCCTGGATTGAAGAGAGGCATCATTGTTAATCTAACCGGATTGAGTTTATTAAACTCTCGATGTTTGAATCATCACGAAGGAATCAACCAGCATTAGATACATTACCATCGGTTACGCCTTGGAACAACGAACACCTCTCATACAAAATTGAATCTACATGCTACATGGATGGCTCATCACGACAAAAATTGCATGTTCGGTTACTGAGAGAGCTCTAATCATAGCACATCCACCAAAAGCTAAGAGTCATTGATGAGAGGACAATGACTACTCAGATCTATCAGCTTAAAGTTCATCAAATGACTTTTCCAAAATTCTTTTTCCAACCTTGGTCAACGCAAGCTATTTCATAGAAGGTCAATCCATCTCA
The DNA here is from genome assembly GCA_030674255.1 of Hansenula queroliae. Classification (NCBI taxonomy): domain Eukaryota; kingdom Fungi; phylum Ascomycota; class Saccharomycetes; order Phaffomycetales; family Wickerhamomycetaceae; genus Hansenula; species Hansenula queroliae. The sequence continues at coordinate 138,367 of JAJLXP010000021.1, read as the reverse complement.
ACCTTTTTCTAAGCGAAGGACCACAGCCTAGCAATACAAAAATGACCAAATTTTTCAAACGCAATAAAGTATCAGCTCCTTTCGGCACCCCTTTTCCATGTTTCTCTCAAAAGTTGACCCAAGCGCAAGACTTGAATGCACCTAGTCATGAACGAAAGGTGGTGAATGAGGACTACTGAAGTACAAAGTAGGGAATTGTTCAGAAGTGAAGCGAGATCAAAGAAGAATGGTTACATACAGATGTGACTAAAGTAGTGCCCAAAGTACAATTGATGGCGAAAAGTTCCAGTTGATGATCGAATCTCCGAACACAAAGGATAAATTGACAGTTTACAAGATCAACACTGCTGATATCAGCGTGGAGGCCACTACACAATTAGTTAAGGGTCCAACTTTCGTTACTGTTTGTCTTGAAGTTCAAGACGATTTTGTGTTTGTTGGGTTAGGAATAAGTTTAGGTGTCTACCGTTTCTCAACTGGTGAAGAGACAAAGTCCATCAAGAAGCTTTCCGTCAGTGATACCGTGACATCAGTCAAAAACCGTTGAATCAGATGATAAGACCGCATTATTGTTGGTCTCAAAAAGAGACGGTTATTACGTTTACACCAAATTCGACTAGGCAACCAGTAAGTGTGAGTTCATCCATACCAATAACTCCATTATCAACCAAGGCATCAGAGATCCTATCATCCACACAAAATGCCAAATAATCACCAGTGGTTACGCGTACAACAAAAGGTAATCATTACCATCACTTTCGCCAGATGGAAGAACACCATCTAGACCACATTGGCTCGCTTGAAACAAACGCCTGCTCCCAAAGGTACACTACTGATATGCCATAACAAACGTCATAGTGAAAGACCTCAATGGCAAGAAATTAGTCATATTTTTTGATCATATTCAAGACTTGGCAAGGTCAATGAAACGTGGCATGATTACGATTGAACTTTTTAGTGATGGCAGTTATCCAAATTACTGAGGCTCTAACATAACTATCATCAAATTCAAGACAGTGGCTTATTTTTGAAAAAGGCTAAGCACAATTGGGATACCCCCAAATGGTGTCTAAAAAGTTCATCCTCACTAATCCACAAGCAAAAATTCTTCAAGTTACTTCTAGCGGCTAGCTCACAACTCACAAAAAACCACGCACAAAATCAACAGAGAATACATCCTACACCCTTTGCTAATCACAAAATAGTTCAATTCGCATCGTTTTTTTGTTGAAAGACTACTCACCTCGAAATCAATCATGAATAGCCATGCTTTGATGATGGGGAAGAATTGCAAAAGTTGGCTACTTTTCTTGCTTAGTGATCCTTGTGAAGAGTCTTGGAGATGTCACACATAAAACATTTGGGTATCTAGATACATGTCATGGAACGTCTAATCAAACTGTGCTCATTATCCACACAAAGAGAATCCAAGTCCTCTCTTGACCGTTCCTATTAGTATTGGACATAGAGCTTATCCTAACGATATTTATGAATGCTTAATACAGAGCCCATTGCGAAGATTATTATGGTTCTCCGTCCTGGCAGGACTCCTGAGTAGTGGATTATCAGAGACTAGTATGGATAAAGAGGGTATTTGGAACTCCTCTAAAAATCGGCCAAGCACTTCAAACAAATGATGTTTTCCACAAAGATTAAGGTGGATATAGGAGATGTTAATAAGAAATTGGAATTACACACGGTTTGAAAGACTATAAATGAGGCTTAACAACAGAAGTTATACAAATCATTCAGGCATTGCTGAATAACCCACGTAACCAAAACTGTTCTTTCTCAAGTTACTGGGATGCTTACCCAATTAAACACAAGGTCAATAGAATCACTCTTGAAACGTGGCAAGACTTCACACATTTGCTAAATCAGCAACAAACACATGCACCAATGGGTCCTTTCTACTTGGTTAAAGAATAAGTTTCCCTTTGGCGATTTGGTAAACCTCGAACGAGGTATTGTGTTGGAAAATCATCATTTGACTTGGTCAAGTTACGTGTATGCAGCAATAATGGGATGCCGCTGAGTATTGAGACTTGTTGTTGATTGAATTTGAGCAATCGTTTCAAAACTATGAATCCAAAAGCGAACAAGTATGTTAATGCAACAACCTACTAAAGGTAGAGGATTGATATGGGCAATCGAGTCATGTGTTCATGAAAGCTGTGAGATATTAACTCTGAACAATCGAAACATGTTGATAAGTTGGCATTGACCATTCAAACCAGATGATCAGATCAAAAATTTCCACAAACTAGGCGCAAAAGACTATATCGCTGCTATTTAAACATATTTATCGCTAGAATGACACATTCACAGTCATATCCTTCATCCAACAACACACGAAAGGATACAGATACCTTGAAAAGCGTTGTTGACCTTGTCAAGACATACCATACACGCTATATCAAAGCTTTGGAGATGATCACGCAACCTTTCACAATCAATACATGTTTCAATAACTTGAGGCTCAGATTCTTTGTGAAAAAGAGGGAATCCACGTGAATCCGACCTCGTATCGATTTGTAAGTCAATTGGCAAATTTAGAACTGATTAAAAAATCTATTATACGAAATCACCAACAATGGATTTGGAGGAGAGGGTCAGATTCTTAAGGGTGAACAAGGGTCTGAAACGGTCATGGGATTCATTATTATGCATATACGGGATTTACTCCCAACATTGGAAGATCAAGTAGCTGGTTATAGAAGGGCTCCTTACAGTCAACATCACCTACGTGTCCATTGTTCATTCCAAACAACGAGGAAATGTGGCTCTTATTGCACTGAAGCAAACTATCGCATATGATGAATATGCTCTTTTTTTCGGTTTTGACTCCGAATTATATTTACAATAAATCCATGAGACTAGAGGGAACGGAGGATTCAGTTTTTTGTCGGGCGGAGATTCACCCTATGTTAGGCTATCAACAACAATACAAAATCACTGACCACTTTGAAACATGTTGAACGAGTCATGAACTCATTTTTGACGAGTCCAGAGGATTGGAAACGCTTACCTAAAGTTGAAGAATTTGTAAAGAGATAAGCTGAAAGATCTACACAGGGAAGTGCATAGGGAAGTGCACAGCCAAATTCTCAGTCAAGTTCGCTAATCAGACCAAAATTATTGACACGCGCCTCGAAGGCTTATGATGAGGTTAGTTGCAATTTTATTTATGAGTCTGAAAATCAAACTACTGAAAAAAAAATTGATACAGCAACGATTAATGATGATGATGCCTAGAAGACCCAGTCAGATGTTGATAGTATACATTCTCAAGATGAAGAGATACTACAAAAGACTCAAGACAACAATGATGAGGAGGACACAACATAATCATACATGGGTACACCGCTAAGTGTGATATTGAGAAGGGTGGTTCTGATGAGCAAGCTGATACTACTGAAGTCAGTAAAACAGCATCCAATTTTGACAGCTTGATACTACAGCGAATCAAGACGCCCGTGGGCCTATGTATCTCTTCGCCCAGTGACGCTGTTCGATCTACCTTCATTACCATCTGTTTCCCTCATATCAGATCGTCCACCAGTGGGATATGATAAAGATGAAAAGACTGTCTCACAGTAATGAAGATTGATGAATCTAGGAGGAAAATCATCGAGAATACCAAATAGCATGAGAAGAAATCACTCCAGATATATCAAGAACTGCGCAACTCATTCAGCTCATCATCTCCTAGTCAAGAAGACCCTTTGATCCATCAGCGGGTGAAAACGCCGGATGACAAGTGTCGACATTGACCAACGATCAAAGTCTTATTATTTGATATTTGAGCAAATGTAAACGACCTCAACATCTTCGACATATCATGAACTACAATTTGGCTCACACAGCTCAGGTGGAGTCTTTTTTGACCAGATCGCTGATTGATATTTTGTTCACTCATCATATTGCAGCGTTGATGATGCTGAAATTGGTGATCATTGAAATCACAAAAACTTCAAAATTTTAACTATGATTGTTTCCAATCTATGAGAAGGATCAGTCCTTGTTGAAGTGTTCAACAACTCAATTACAAAACCTCTTGAACCCCTCCTACAAACTACAGGCATATCTCAAATATCGAGCTATCCTTAGGGCCATGGGAGAAACGACGAAGGCATGCGTTAATGATGAAGTGATAAGTTCAGTTCAGGTGAATTGGCTATGATCACAAACTCTCATTAAGTCAAATTATAGACTGTGGATTAGTTGTGAGGTAAGTACGTGATTCAACACAAAATATTTTTTAAATTCAAACCATAAACATCATCTATACACTACTCTTTTCATCCTTTGCAAGAATATTATCAATCATACCATCACTAACCACAGCTCCATCAATATAGTCTTCTTCGCTTTCCAAATTGGACTTTGGACCGTGGTACGTCTTTTTCTTGTACACAGCATAGTAGATGAGGGCCAATATCCAGATACCACAATTGATCACAACTGCATAATTCATAGAGTCAGCACCGTCAAGCTTTTTGCTGTTTGGGAAACATGCAATCACGATGATCAAAGCCTGAAAGGCAAGACTGGTGAACCCAATCAATGGTGACAAAACTTTACCCATATAGAAATAACCAGGTCTGAAAATGTCACGACCAACAGTCAAACGCAAAAGCTGTGGTGTAGCCCAACAAACATAGTTACCAATGACTGTAATGGAAAATAGGGCATTTGCTGCTGTTGTACCTGCCAAGATCAACAAACCCAATAATAGAGAAACAATTGAACTGAAGGCAACAGCTCTGATTGGGACAGAAAGTTTTTTGTTCACAACTTTGATGTATGAAGAGAATGGTAAACCTTCATCTCTTGCAAAAGCCCAAACTTGTCTTGAAATAGCGGTCAAAATACTAGCACCCATCAAAAATTGACAAACAGCTGATAATGAGATGTATGCAATTGCCCATTTTTTACCTAATGAATCATAAAAGATTTGAGCCAAAGGTTGGCCAGTTGCAGTGGCAATGATTGATTCAACATCTTTGGTCATACAAGCACCGATGACGATAGTGATTAAAAATCCCAAAATCCAACACACCGAAATAGAGCTGACAATACCAATAGGAACACTTTTTGAAGGGTTTTTGGCTTCTTCAGACATATGAACAGCTGAATCAAAAGCACCAATAGTCCACACAGCTGGTAACAAACCAAATTGCAAGAAAGCCCATCCGTTTGGATAATCAGAGAAGTTTTCAAATTTACCAAAGATGAAGTCTCCGTCGTTGAAAGTTGCATTTCTACTTGTACCAATTGGTAAAGCGATAAAGAAGAAGATCATCAAGGCACAATTTGCCACGATTGAAGTAGTTTGCAATTTAGAAACGGCACTCGAGGCAAAACAAGTCACCAAAAGCTCTGCAAAGATACCAGCTGCAAAGACACCATAGAGTTTACCATTTGTGATGACGAATTCCCCTTCTTTGCCCATGTAAACAGCAGCCAAGATTTGACCAGCAAACCCATAAGTGATGGAACAAACACCACCTGCTAGAGCCATAGAGTTTGAAATACCGATAATGAAAGAGATTAATGACTTGAGACTAGGTGGAGAGTAGTAGTATGACCAATAGTAAAGCCCACCACTTGTTGGGATTGCAGACGATAATTCGGCCATCCCGATACCGATACCAACGATGAATACACCAGCAACAAACCACCCCCAGACAAGAGAGACAGGTCCACCCATCAACCCACCACCCATGGTGGAGGCGATACTTGGCAATAGACCCATGATTGAGAATGCAATACCGAAAACTTGCAATGTGTTAAAGTTTCTCTTTAGTTCTTGTTTGTAACCAATCTCTGCAAGCAAATCTTCAGCGTTTGCTGCTTCTTTGGCGTTGATGTAGTTGACTGTACCAGCATGACGAGATGTGATGGATCTGATCGATCTGATGGGACTAGCTGGCGAAGCTATTGGCCCTATGTTACTTGTAACTGGATGTGACATTGTTTCCTCTTTCAAGTTTAAACGTATCTGTTAGTGATAGACTGCTTTGACATCTTTAGACTTGGCATTAGCTTGGCAGGGCATTGTGTCACTTTATATACGTATACCCAAACTACGCGTCCGATAAGACCACTTGTAAGGCGCCACTAGCGTATCTTGAGACCGTTGATAAAGTGTCGTGATTCGTGAACAAATGAGAATCAAATAACTTTATCTATGTTATCAGTACGGGCTAGCCTGTTAAAACCTGGCGCGAATTCCCAAAACGGAATATCACCGCCAATCTCCAAATCCCAATCGACTGGAATCCCGATAAATAGTCACTTCTACAGGATAATTTGTAATGTACTGGACGATAAGGGACCAGGGCCCCAGTGCTTGACATGGAGATAATCGTATACACAGTTAGTCCTTGAGCGAGTACATAGTAATCACATCAACAAGGGCTTCAGCAAGTTTGAGCAAATCTGGCTCAGAGATGATATATGGTGGCATGATATACACCAGTCTGTTGAAAGGTCTTATCCAGACATTGTGTTTCTTGACGAAAACCTCTTGAAACCAGGCCATATCCACAGGCTTTGTCAGCTCAACAACACCAACACCTCCTAATACCCGAACTTCTTTTACAATGGGGCAATTTGCCAATGGGGACAAGTTCCCGCGCAGAACACGCTCAATCATTGAACATTGATTCTTCCATTCACCTCTTTGTATAATTTCAAGACTTTTCACTGCAACGGAGCACGCCAAAGGATTCCCCATAAACGTTGGGCCATGCATCATACCACCTCCGGTTTTTGGGTCGCTTCCGATTGTGTCTGCAACGAATCTTTGGCATGTTAATGCTGCCAAAGTCATATACCCACCAGTCAACGCTTTACCAACCAACATTATATCTGGCACAATGTTGGCATGTTCATAGGCAAATAACTTCCCTGTTCTACCAAACCCAGTGGCGATTTCATCCAAGATCAGCAAGATACCATATTGGTCACATAGTTCACGCACTTTCCGTAAATACATTGGATGATACATTCTCATACCACCTGCACCTTGTAAGATTGGTTCCAAGATAACAGCGGCAATGTAATCTTTGTTGGACACTAATTTTGTTTCGAAATCCTCGATATCCAGTGGATCCCATTCATCATGGAATTTGCATTGTGGAGCTTTGGCAAATATATGCTTATTAGACATGTACCCTGTGTATAAGGTGTGCATCGAGTTAACAGGATCACAAACCGACATGGCACCAAATGTATCACCATGATAGCCATTGCTAATAGTCAAGAATCTATCTCTTTGGAATTGTCCCTTGGCATGACAATATTGGATAGCCATTTTCAAAGAGACTTCAACTGAAACAGACCCAGAGTCAGCTAAGAAGCAACAGTCCAGCTTTGGATCCACCATACTAAGCAGCTTTTCCACTAGTGTTATAGCTGGATCATGTGTTATACCACCAAACATAACATGTGACATTTTGTCTAGTTGATCATGAGCAGCTTGATTCAATTCTGGATGGGAATAACCATGGACAGCACACCACCAGGAGGACATCCCGTCAATGAGCTCTTCTCCAGTGGAGAGTTTCAATCTGACACCAGACGCTGATTCCACATGATAACACGTTAAAGGTTTTGTTAGCGAAGTGTATGGATGCCAAATGTGTTTGCGGTCATATTCAAGTTTCTCCTCAATGGTTTTGTTGTTCATCATTGTAAAAAAATCCGAGTCGCGTTGAAAATTGAGTCTTGATGAATCAAAAGTTGTTACCAAACGAGAAAAAGACCAGTTATAACAAGGACTATTTAACTGAATGACGAGTGGATGATGAAGTGTTAAAGAGCCCTCTCGGCGTACACATTACGTATCGTCTGTTTCCCATTGGACCACTGGCTCCGTCTCGTCTTGTGCAGCCAAGTGCTGATTGTTGGGTCGTGCGTGTTTGAGTCTTGAGTCATGTTGTGACTACCTGAGTCGATGAGCTGTATAAAAAGAGGATGTGCTGCTCCACTAACTGGAAATGAATTAAATGGTCTCACATTTGATCACCAATCTGACCCCAATTGACAACTGCAAATGACCACTCCAAGGATCTTTATTACTGGTACTGATACCGATGTTGGTAAAACGTTCATATCTGCCTTACTGTGCAAAGCGTGGAATGCTGCTTACTGGAAACCTTTGCAAACCGGGTTGGACTCGGATCCTGGTGATACTAAGACTGTATCACAATTAGTTGGGTCTGAATTGCAAACTGCATCACCTGCTTTGGAACTCCAATTACCTCTCAGTCCATGGAGAGCATGTGTGTTGGAAGGGAAAGAGCTAGTGGATATCTCAAAGATCAAGATACCTCAAGTCCTCCTAGATTCAGGGAAACCATTGATTGTGGAAGGTGCTGGTGGTGTTCAAGTCCCAATCACTGACAAACTAATTACAACGGACCTCGTGGAGCATTTGGACTTACCAGTTATCGTTGTGGCAAGATCAGAACTTGGTACGCTAAACCATACACTACTCACTATTGAACATTTGAAACATCGTAATGTCAAAATACTTGGTGTGGTATTGAACGGTCCTATAAATGATGACAACTCAAAGACACTAAAAGAGTATGGTGTGAGAATCCTGTGTCAAATTCCAAGAGCTGAAAGTTTGCAAGAAGTTGAGCATTTGGTGCCAAACTTAAGCGAAGTGTTTAATGTCTAATACAATTGTTAATATATGAAATAACTGATAATTTAATAAATATAACGTATACATATATATAATATAGACAATCACTTAGGTTGAACTTTACAAACATCAGAGTAATTACTCTTTCTAACAAAACCTGGCTTCAAGACAACCCTTGGATCTTGTAATTCCAGCATAGATCCGAATGGTTCACTCATACTCAACCCCAATAGTTTCAACTCTTCAAGGGAAAACTGTTTGAAATAGTCAATTGGTGTGGTCAAGTAGAAATTCTCCTTTTGTCTTGAAGTTGCACTGCACATGAACAGGATCAACAACGTTCTAAACTCATTTTCAGTCACATTGGCACCTGCACCATGAACAACTGAACCCAACATGAAAAACCCATCACCTTCATCCATTTCAATGTGTAAACAATCTTCCTCGTATGGTTTTCTGAAATGATCCCATAGATGTGACCCTGGTATGACTCTAGTACCACCGTTTTCCTTTGTCACTTTACTCAGGGCAACCGACACACCAATTTGTGTATCTGATCCATACTTGTAGACATCTTGTTTTTGTAGAATGTTGTGATCAGCAAAATCATCTCTGTGTAAAGCTTGGTATTGAGCACCTGGACCAATTCTGAAGGCAATCGAACTTGAGATGACAGCTGGCGCATGCCCAATATTGATGTTTTCACCAGTCCAAAATGCATTCTTCTTCCCTAAAAACTTCTCTGAAAGTGCAACGTGTAATGGATCTGATAAAACTTCATGTACCACAGCTGGAGATTTAGCAACGGAAGCAGTGATTCTAATCGTTTCCTTTGGGAAAAGTCTTGGATCGTTCTTTTTTTCCTCAAAGATAGGGTCAAGCTCTGCTTTCACTTTGTTTAATCTTTCAGCGTCCATGAATTTTTTGACAATGACAACACCGTATTTTTCCAAAATTTTGGAAACATTCTCCACAGTAGCATCGCTGAATTGGATTTCAATATCTTTCAAGGTCACTTTTGGCACTGGTGGATCCTCTTTTGGCAATTCAATCGTCGCAATCTTGGTATGCACCAAACTTGGAGTGACGGAGTCTTCAGCATCTGCGGCTTTGTAGTCAGAGAGCTGGAGTCTGTGTAGAGTTTTGGTGTTTGCACCACCCAAGTATTCTTCCATGTTGATGTGGGTCATGATATGCTTTGATTTTGTGGTAGTTTGGAACAGAAGTACGTGAGATGATAAGGTAACTGGATTCAACGCCTCTTTATATAATGCAACAAAGAAGACACTGAACCGGCGAATGGAAAACAACACACCACTTTTGATTATCAGAGCAATTAATTTTGTTGAGCCATTGGAGCAGTCTTTCCAGTATTATGATAATGTCTAATACGATTTGACATGCCGAGTGAGTCGCATGACTCCGGTGAATTTCCCAATTAGGAAATTATGACTATGATTCAAACGCCGCCGACTCAATAGACGTCAGCTTATTCAACAATTCTGACTGCTCCCAACGAATGGAGCACCAGGCATATATAATCAACTGAGACCGGCCGCATATATATACCAAGTAGTTACCTCTGGATTGTATAAGTGTGAGTCTTGAGATCAACCAAAAAAGCCCCCCAAAGAAGTAAAACAATGCCAATAGATCTAGAGTTTGATAAAAAGCACATTTGGCATCAATATTCGTCATTGACCAACCCAATCCCAACATATCCAATTGTAAAGACATCTGGTGCTACCTTGACTTTGGAAAATGGTACCCAATTGGTGGATGGTATGAGTTCATGGTGGTGTCAGATTCATGGTGGTTGTCATCCAGAGTTAAATCAAGCCATTTTCGACCAAGTTCCAAAATTCACTCATTTCATGTTTGCTGGTATTTCTCATGAACCAGCTACTGAACTTTCCAAAAAGCTGATCGACATCACACCTAAAGAATTGGACAGTGTGTTCTATGTTGAATCAGGATCTGTTGCAGTTGAAGTTGGTTTGAAATTGGCACACCTTTATTGGCAAGGGAAGAAAGAACTAGGTGAAAACAAGTACCCAAAGGACAAGTTTTTAACAATCAACTATGGATACCACGGCGACACATTCGGTGCCATGTCAGTTTGTGATCCTGTCAACTCGATGCATAGAACGTACAGTGGCTATCTCACAGAAAACTATTTCGTTGAAGCACCAAAATCAAGATTTGACCAGCCAGAGTTTAACATGTCTGATATTGAGCCTTTTGAAAAAACTTTGAAGGCAAACCATGAGCGTATAGCAGGTGTGATTCTGGAACCAATTGTTCAAGGTGCTGGTGGGATGAGAATTTACCACCCAGAGTATTTGAAACACGTCCGTAAACTTTGCACACAGTACAATGTTTTGTTGATCTTGGATGAAATTGCCACCGGTTTTGGGCGGACTGGTAAACTATTTGCCCATCAGCATTCGGGTGTCGTTCCAGACATCTTATTATTGGGTAAAGGGTTGACAGGTGGTTATTTGCCGCTATCTGCCGTTTTGATGACAAGAGATGTGGCCAACTATGTTTGTGAGAGTCCTGCAAAGAGATTCTACCACGGTCCAACATACATGGGTAATGCCTTAGCTTGTGCGGTAGCAAACAAATCATTAGAGATTCTCTCTAGAGGTGATTGGCAGGTTCAGGTGCCTCAAATTGAAGAGCTATTCAAACAAGAGCTATTCGACAAGATCAGAGAATCCGAACAGCTATCAGCAATAGTGGAAGATCTTCGAGGTATCGGTGCATTGGCTGTAATTCAGATGACCAAGCCTCAGGATACCGAAACATTGCAAGCCAAATTTGTAGCTAATGGAGCCTGGGTGAGACCATTTGGGAAGCTGATCTATCTAATGCCACCATTTGTCATAACGAAGGAGCAGCAACTGGCGCTTTGTAAAGCCACTTTGAAAGTCTTGAGTGACATTGCAACTGGGAATATTTGAGCTGATCAATTCAATACAAGCTTTTTCATATTTTGCACAAATCGTAGCCACTGAGTCCCGACACATAGCACAAGAGAAGTGAGCTTGTTCTCAGACGTCATATTAATTGCACATCAATCGCCACATGGTTTAATCAGTGGAGTGCTGTTAAGGGCTTGTTTGTTGTTTGTTTTGTCAGGGAAAACCGCACATCTTTTAATTACGCTTAAAAATTTCATGCTGAGGTGAATTTGATCGGTACATGATGAGAGACCTCAAAACACTTCAACAGAAAATGCAGTGAGAACGTATGGGGAGAGAAATGGCTTCGCTGGTTAAAGAGACGGACTTCACACTATGAAAACATTCAATGTTGATTGAACTTAAAGAGGAAAGAGACATTAGCTGTTGGCTCAAGCAGATTACAGATTACCAACATTGACCAAGGATTAATTGCAGCGTTGTGCCATACCATGATAGCTCATCACTCAGGTGCAGATCACAGACGATCAGCTAGCAATAGAAGGTAGCTGTTTCGGCTTACAGGGCTGTCAAGTGCTGAAGTGCTAAAGAGCTGTATCATAATGTTCCAAGTATAAAATCGAGGCCAGAGATCGAAATAAATCTGGAATCATGTAATGGGTCTAAAAAGCACGATTTCAAGTGATTAAAACAAAAAGAAACCGAACAATAGGAAAATGGTAGTTGGTGCTGACAAAGATCTCGAAAGCTTAGAGCGTATGATGTTCTACAAGACCACCCTCAAGGCCTGGTCTTGTTTTATTGTTGGTACGAAATTGGATGGCCCTGTGGAAAAAGATATCATCTTGAAAAGTGTTCACAAGCTGTACAATTCAAGGGTTCAATTACGTCTCAATGTTTTCCAACATTCCAAGAAGAGACTTGTCACTGAGGAAATTGGTGATTGGTATGATGATTTCGTTGACTTTGTTGAAATTGACGATTCTAAATTTGACATAATCGGTGCTTTAAAGAAACAACACACCCATTACTTTGAGTTGGGAGTTCGAAAGCCACTTTGGAAACTAGTGGTGTTGAATCAGCAATGGTTATTGGTTCTTTGTGACCACACTCTTTATGACGGCAACACTGCAATATTCATCGTGGAAGATCTCGTTACTTTAATGAACGACCATACTTTACCAGCTGATAGCATGCCTGATATCAAACCATATCATGACTTACTTAAACCAACTTTGAAGCATACAATAAAGACTGTTATTCAGACATTTGCACCCAAATGGGCGTTGCCATTGGTTAACGCCCTATACAAACCTGGGACAAGATTTGAGACCGGTAAATATGATGATTGGGGTGTGCCAAATCAGAAGCAATCGACGACAAACAAACTGAAACATCTTGTTGAAATCCCAACCGAGGATTTCAATAAAATCAAAAAGCTGATAAAGTCACACGGTGTCAATTTCACAGCATTCTGGGTTTACGTCAACGTGTTAGCCGCAGCTCAACTAGGTAAACGGGCTGTTGACGTTTCGATTCCATTCAACATGAGAACCAATTTGCTTCCACAAGAGTATAAAAGACATTACGGTCTCTTGGTATCCCATGTAACGTTGAAGGTTAACACTAAAATTGATCACAACTCCATAGATTGGGATTTTGTCAGATTCCTGAACGGTTCAGTTGCTCACAAGCACCAAGTGAAGCAAACGCAAATGCTTGGAATGATCAAATACGTCAGCGCTAAGGGATTGATTGTTGATGGGCTCAAGCATCCGAGAAAGGGAGGGTTCGAAGTGTCGAATTTAGGCTTGAGAATGGATACGGAGAACAAGTGGACCAAATACATCCCTCAAGAGTTTGTCTTCTCATTGCCAAATGATTTATCTGGATACCAGGTGTCCAACGGTGTGATTTCAAGTACTCAAAAGACAACTATAATAGTGGATGGTGTTCCTGAGTTTGCGGAGCAATTTGAGCAGTATGCAAAGAACATTGACACGATACTGGCCCACGCGGTTGCTGGCTATTACCACTAAGGCCTGGATCAATGCCTTTTACCTGAAATGGCGAATGACGAGAGTGTTTCACTGGCTTGTTTTATGCCTGGCGTCTTAAATATCATCACTTTGGGCAAAGCTTAAACCCACGGAGATTGCAATTTTCGCTACATGTGAACGGTTTGTAAGCTATGATTTCATCGTGAAGACAAGAGCAAGCACAACCACCAGAGCGCTGTGGCTATTGAAGATGGGGCTCTCTGTTTACGAGCGGAAGACAATGGAGCTGCTATATAAGGGCCAGCGCCCTGCTCTTCTTGACGATGGCGGTGTTAGTGTGATTAAATGCTATAATCATTCAATATGGTACAGGGCGCTAACGAGGAACTATGGCGGTTGGAGGCCATGAACTACCACAAGAACCAGCTCAAAGTGTGGTCGTGCTTTACCATTGGATCCAAGCTGAGCCAACCAGTCGAAAAAGAGGTGTTGCTGGAGGCAGTCAACAAGTTGTTTACCAATAGAGTCAAACTGAGACTAAATGTATTCATAAATGACAGTGGCAAATTAATCACAAGAGACATACGCTACTGGAAAGATGATTTCGTTGAGTTTTTGGATGTCAAACCGGAGAACATGGATCTATGTCAGATCATGAACGATGAACATCGCTTTGTCTTTCCATTTAACATAAAGCGGCCGCTATGGAAGTTGCTTGTGGTTAACAATGAGTGGTTGTTATTTGTTTGTGACCATACTCTATATGATGGTAGTACTGTTGTTTTCATGAATGAAGAACTGGTATCTATATTGAACGACAATGAAATACCTCCTGATGAAAAGGTTGATCTCAAGCAATACAATCGAATCATCAGACCAGGTTATCTTTACACAATGCAGAAAGTCTTTGAGACGTTTTTCCCCAAATGGCTGAAACCTTGCGTTAGGTATTGCACCAAACCTAGAACCAGATTTGAAGGTGTCAGACAAGGATGGTACTTGAAAGGGGACAAGCTTAACACTCATCAAACTTTGAAGCATACAATTAGTATCGATGCCGACCAATTCTCCAAGTTGAAATCATTGTTGAACTACCACCAAGTTCAATTTACAAGCTTTTGGGTCTATTTGAACATTGTTTCGCTATCGCTGTTGAAGCACGAAAACATTGAAGTTTCTGTACCTTTCAATTTGAGAGGTCTCTTACCCAAGGAATACGAGCGATACTACGGACTTTTGATTTCCCATGTTCAAATGAACTGTAAGCCGGAAACATCTATTCAAAATATCAACTGGGACTACATTCGTTATATTAACTCTGTGTTTGCCAAGAAGAAATTGAAAAAATCTGCTCAAATCATCGGGATGTTGAAGTATGTTTCTTCAAAGAAATTGGTTATGTCCTGTATTCCTAAGCCACGAACTGGTGTTTTGGAAGTTTCAAATTTGGGATTAAGAAAAGCAGTTATTGGGAAGAAGTTTAACATTGATGAGTTTATCTTTTCGCAACCAAATGACACAACTGGATACTACATTTCGAACAGCATTATTTCAACAACTCAAAAGACAAACATAACCTTGGATGGTGTTCCAGAATTTGAAGACTACTTTGATGAATTTGTTGAAAACATTGAAACACTATTAGAAGATACAATCAATGGCACACTCTGTTGAAAAAAAGAAAAACAACATCAAATTAACAATTGTTCTGACTATATTATATATTAATTATAGGACTGGTTTCTGTGAATTACATTTTATATCTTTGGACCTGCCAATGAACCACCCAATGGGAACTCAAATATCGAAACACCACCATGTAGGTAATTTAACTTGTAATCCTTTGTGGCGTCACCACCAGAACGTTTATGTGGAATTAATTGACCTCCGATAACAAAGACTTTTGCATTGCTTAATGTCACTGTTGCTCCGATATTGCTATACGAAGTTAAATTCAAACTGGAGCCTATCAAAGGTAAAATCCCATGGAAATATCTTACCAATTTCCACGTATTAGTGGTTAAATCCAGAGCGAACAGTCTTTGGTAACGATCACTGTTGTTGTGGCTGCTTGTCTTTGATTCTTGCGCCAAATAAAATGATATATCTGGAACACTGGACTCTGATTCAGGTGATTTGAATGGCTCATACTTGTAATCGGATGGAATTGCACCTCCAACGATATAAAGTGAATTATCAATCAATATTGTACGGTGTCCGGCACGTTTTAATTGACATTTGAAACTACCTGATGCATTAGTTCTATTTCTGAAATGCGTAGGAAGGGGACTCCAAAGTTCATCATCAAAATCAAATACCCAAGTGTCACCTAAAAGTTCATCACCGTCTGTACCGCCTTGAATAACCAACTTCAAGTTCATTTTACCCACTGGTGACATAGGTCTAGTACTCGTACCAGAATGATCAGAAAGAAGCGATGATGCAGGTGATGAAGGTCTTGCGATACCAACTCTATTTGGATTGAGTTTCAATTTGGAAGAGATGGTATTGTGATTCAGTGGAGGTTTAGGGGATTGAATAACACTTGAATCATAGATCTCTGCAGAATGGAATGCTCTTGCAGAGGGGAACTGATTCTCAGATATACCTGGGATCGGAGTCGCAAGTACTGATTCACCAAATTTCACATATCCATGTTTGCCCTGATAGACGATGAGTAGTTCAACTTTCCACAAGTCTTTAATCGGCTTGAACAGACTGGGATCATCTTGATCTTGTCTGAACCCACCCATAATGAAAACTGTAGCTGCCATGTTTGTTCCAGCATTAAGAGTGGAAGGGTTTGATTTTGAGATGTGTTTCGCAAGGCTAGCAGAGGATGAGGAGTGGCCAAACCTTGGAACTGTTAAAGGGTTCTTTGTGACCATGTTTGGGTGTGCAATCAATTCGTACTTGGTAAACTTGAAAGTGACCACATCGAGAATATACGCACTATTGTTTAACTTGACACCTTTCGAAATGTAAAATTTCTTCTCCCTGGTGTTGTATGTGACTTTATCTATTATTTCAAACCCACCGTAGTAGAAAACGTATCTTTCAGTGATTTTACTGGCAGACATTGCCAATAAAGGAGGAGGTATATCACCTCGAAGCTTTGGCTTTGTAATCAGGTTCGTCTCAGAGGAGATGCAAAAGAGATCAGGATTCAGAATCACACTTGGATGGTTTAACAAGTCAGAGTTCAGTGGTTTTGGAAGAATTAATTTATCCACAACGATAAAATCACTAAAGTCAACCATGGAATCGTCTGGACGTTTAATCACTGTAGTGACACCACCTAATAAGAAGATATGACCATTGATTTCACATGAAGTATGATAAATCAATGGTGGCAAAGGCTCAGATCCCATAATTTTGGGCAAATGTAGATAATTTAGAAATTTTGACTCATCAAAAGGGTTGTTAAACAGGTTCTTGAACTCTGAGACAGGAATTTCATGTGGGAACCCTCCATTTGTAGGCTTCATAGTCGCCATAATAGGTCTTGTATCGGTATAAGGTGTCCATATCTTGTGAGTCTTGATGTATTGTGCACCGTAGTCCTTTTCCATAGCGATCTTGTTGTATTCATGAGAAAGGGTCTCCGAGGGAAAGGCTATAGTGTCCTGGAACAATTGGTTATTATCGTCATCATCAGCGGAGTCTTCTTGACGTATTATTGAGTCCCGAGTGTTAGTGGCTTCACCATTGAGCTGCTTAAGCTCTGGCGTATTGAGATAGTAGTGCTTGAGCTTTGTTTGTGGAAGGACATCAGATAGCTTGTGATCCTCCTCACTCGAGTGGTATGTGACAGCAATGTGGGGCACAGACATGGGGGGGCTAGAGTGAATAACTATCGAACACCTTGATAATAATGTGTATCTTCTGGCTTTGGTTGTACTTTGTGTATCTGTAGTACCTCACTGACTTATGTTTATGGAAACTTCTAGCTATATAAGTTGTCAAGTACAACAATACGCCCGAAGAAATTTACGATATGCAATCTGGGCAATTATTTTTGGAGTTGACCAAATCCAGCGCCAAGGGACCGCTGACATAAGCAGTTTTGTGGAGAATTTGCAGAATCAGCTTTAATTGATTCGTATATTATTCAATTTTGTATTGAAAAAGACGATAAATAAATGAATAAATAGTTGTGTAAATAAATAATAAATAAGTATAAATATATGGTTGTAATAAATAGGGAGACGATAGCTCAGTTTCTGTACCACATTCTGGTTGGTTTGGCAGCGAGCATCTTCTTTTGTAGTCTAAAGACACCATACATCAAGGCCTCTGCAGTAGGCGGACATCCAGGAACATAAACGTCCACAGGAACAATTCTGTCACATCCTCTAACCACGGAGTAAGAATAATGATAGTATCCACCACCGTTGGCGCACGATCCCATGGAAATCACCCATTTTGGCTCGGCCATTTGATCATAAACTTGTCTCAAGGCCGGTGCCATCTTGTTTGTCAATGTACCAGCAACAATCATGATATCGGCCTGTCTTGGAGAGGCTCTGAAAATGATACCCAATCTATCTTGATCGTATCTTGGTGTGGAGACATGCATCATTTCCACAGCACAACATGCCAAACCAAATGTCACTGGCCAGAAAGAGGACTTTCTAGCCCAGTCAGCAACGTTATCCAAAGTGGTCAACACATAATCCATAGCATTTGCAGGTTTAGGCATATTAGATCCTAGGGGAAAATCTGTTGCTAGGTTTGAGGGGGTCACCTTCGCTTTGGTGACTGCAGTTCTCATAGGAGTAATAAAAGACAGCGCTCTTACCGGCTTTGCATTCTTGATAATCTGGTTCTTGATCATCATTGACGTCTGTTTACTTGATTGTTGTTCCGCTGTGTGTTTAAAGCTTTGTTTATTGACTGATAGATTGATCATCTTTGGGTATATCTTTTTAATGGAAAGGGGATGCAAATTGCATTCGCGATATTTTGTTATGGACACTTACATATAAACTGATCCATTCAGCTCAGCTCATGAATTGATTATATATTGATATAAGCTCCTGTATACAAGATTCCAATAACAATATAGTACACTAGAGATGATATACGAGTGGATGTGTGATAGTGTCAGCAGCCTCTCCTACGGCCTCTTTGCCAGATAAACGCAAAATTGAAAGATATATGGATGCTAATCAAAAAATTAATTCGTGTATTGTGCATCAGACAGATAAGAGACTCATTGAATGTTCTTCCATATGCAATATTACCATTAACATTGACATTGTGATTCATCTTCTTGCTTATTATCAGTTGTTATATCGATCACTATTGCGATACGTTAGTAACTAATGATTGTAAAAAATCTTTTCAAATTGGGACTCACTTTCTGGTTGGTTCTCTTTTGCTTCTTCGAATTCCGGAAGACTCTTAGCAATCTTTTTAAACAGATTTTTCACATTGTAACCCAATTTAGTGGATGTTTCAATGAAAATTGAACAGTTTAAAGCTTTGGCCTTTTTCTCACCATCTTCGATTGACACTTGTCTGTTATCTGCAAGATCGTTTTTGTTACCCACCAAACATAAAACAACGTCTTCGTTTCTTTCAGCTTTGACATCTTCAATCCATTTATCAACGAGTTCAAAAGATTTCTTGGATGTGATATCATACACTATCACAGCAACATGAGAATCTCTTATGTATGATGGAATCAACGATCTGAAACGTTCTTGTCCTGCTGTATCCCATAGTTGTAATCTGACAGTCTTATCATCAAGGTACATTGTCTTACTTAGGAAATCGATACCTATCGTTGCCTAGTGGATGATTCAGTGTTAGTCTATGAAACAAATCAAAGCAAGGTCGCCTGTTGCCTTCAACAGCACATCAAGGATGTAATTGAAAAAATGGCACTGAATATAGTCAATAACTTACCGCATAGTTATCGTCAAACGTATCATACATGAATCTGGTGATCAAGGATGTTTTACCAACTGTGTAGGCGTTAGTTGATATCCAAAAGGAAAGACCCATAATCGATGGGTGTTTACAACATCCACTTACCACCTTGTTCACCCAAGAACACTATCTTGTATTTGCTTAGGGCGGTATTTGATTTGCTCATTGTTATAGAGATGCTTGACAATCCAGATTAAATTGGTCAATGAGTGAATGTGCTATAATTCCAATGTGTTTGTTGTTCCGCTTCTTGCAGCTCTGATTTCAATTCTCAATTTTGAATTTGATCATTTCGCTTACCAAAATTTAAAAAGCGAAGGGTTTGCTTACATAACTCACAATCTACTAGTTAGTACGTTAGTACCGTTAGTACAAAACAACAAAACAACAGTTAGATCACATATTGATATTATTATTATCACTATAGACTATATTAAATGAGATAAAATCGATAAAATACCATCTAGGTACGAGCTTCTTGAGTAGGTGTAGCTGCTGAGTTGTTGTCGTCAACGACTACTTCATCAACAGGTTTTGGCTGGCCTTCAACTTCAGCTTCCGCTTGGCGCTCATTAGTTGAGGCAACGTTCGTTTCCAAATCATCAGCAGCATAAGTGGTACCAGCAAAAGCAGCAGTAGAGCCAGAAGCTGCGGTCACAGCGGTTAGCGGTCTGTTGAATGAGACACCACTGACATCACTAGTTCTGAATAAGTCGGCATTTGAGACAACTCTGAAAGTTGTTAACGATAGCGTTACCAAAGAGACCGTAAAGAGAACCCAGTTGATGGCGGCAAATGCAATTGCTGCTTTGGCGGTTCTGCAAGAAGAAGGAGAGAAATAATAGTAAGAGTAATACCAACCATAGATTCGTGATGAGCAGCCTCCTGGACCAAAGATAGCGGCAGTTGCAATGAATGAAATGAACCAACACAAGGCGATGAACAATTCCAAAATCAACAAGGCGCCCAACACCAAAAGACCAGGGCGGACAAAAGTGAAGACAGTGAAGACGATCAAATATATCAACGAGAAGACTGTAATGAACATAGTGAAGCCCATAGAGCCATTAGTACTATAGTCATTCAAGGTACGACCTGCGAGACCCATGACAAGAATGGTAACAAAGAATTGAGCACCGCGGATAATGTAACCAAAGAGATCATTGGTTAAGAAGCCGTAAGACTTGACTGGTCTTGATGTTGTAACATATTTCTCGTTTAGTTCGGACATCTGTTGAATATATTGCTTGATTGAATATATGAGTGTTGAAAATATCGGATTGTATAGGTAGAAACTCTAGGACTAAGTTTGTAAGAAATTGGGGATCTCTTAGCTCTATTTATACACCAAGTATAAACACACCTTCTCCAGCTAACTGTGGGCCGTGTTTCTCAAAAGTTCTGTGACAGGAATAAACTTTTGCAGACCTGCATTTGAGTTTATGCGCCAAATGACCACACCCAGAAAGATGCGATTGTTGGTGAAGTACACAGTTATTTCCGCTTACCGCTTTTCGAGTTTCTACGCAATGCAAGAACAGAGCGATATGATCATACCATACAGGGTACGTGACCATTGGGGCTGTAGTAATTCAGCTGCTGGTACACTGTTAAGCCACGTTTGTAGTAGCTCGTGAAGTTTGTTTTGCTCTATATAGCTGAATCTTGTATACGTATCTGAATGGTCATGATTGGAGGAGGCAGGGTCCCGGGATGTGCACGGACCGAGCTAACGTGCATACACTGGCGTGAAACAAAAGTCAGGGCCTAACATATCTTTGACGGAATTGTAGGCAGTACGTCATTGTAGTGAGAGTAGTACAACTTTGGGAGTCTTTGAGAAGTGCTATCGTGAATCATTGCTGTTGGGTTGTCTATTTCCTCAGATAGAGGCTACTTTTCTATAGAAGTGTATATTCAAGTAGCACCCTGTGTAATTCACTCGTAAATACGCCGCCTACGTAACTGTAGTGACTGTACCTGAGCTGGGTTGAGCTTATACATGCGAATCGCAGATCTTGAAATACAACCACCATCATATATCCTTGACTTAGCAACGCAGTACCTCAATTTGTGTACAAACATAGGCACAGCCAGTTGGTTAGAATGATATAGCCAATGGTGTAATCTAAGCCACGATCGACCAAGAACAAGAACCGCAAGATTGATCTTTCCCAATTGGTCACTTTCTACATTCCAGAACGATTCTATGAAACGTGCATTGTAGATCTGTCTTTCTATTCGATATTTCCTGCCCTATGTACCATAATTGAAGAACACTGTAATCAGTAGCTTCAATTCTAAGCCACAAGCCGTGGAATTCAATCTAGGTAATTGCCGCCAGCTATTACGATATATATATTAGCGAATTTGTGATTCTTCTATATGTACCAACGTCTCTGCTTCCTTCTATAGTCAGACTACGTTCATGTATTCATGTTATGCTACAAAAGGCAAACTACAACAACAATATGATCAATTTGAACCATATACGCTTACTGACTGATATATATGGACATATTTTTTTTGCGAACGAAATTAGAGGTCGAAGCGTCGGAGATCTACAGATACAATCTCAATTATCAATAATATAACATTAGGATCTCTGATCATATATATGTGGGCTCGGCAGCCAGAAAAAAACCTGAAGATATAATATCATGTTTAATCAACAGATATGAAGAGCTCTATCTTCTTTCAACATTAGACTGTGATAAGTCGTATTGGCCATTGTTTGCATTATTAGGTTGTGCCAAATTGCCAACAGGTTGTACGGAAGGATCTTGGACACTGGCAACGTTTGTTTCCAAGTCGTCAGCCAATCGAGGCTCATAAACGATCGAACGAAGAGCAATTAAACTCACTAAGGGCTTGTTCAACACAGCACCACTTGATTTAGCTGTAACCCATTGTTTAGAGACTGGTAAGTGCTTTGCTGCGGAGCCCAACAACAATGAAAAGGAAATGGAGAAAAATGCAAAATTCCATCCTGCCATTGCAATTGCCGCTTTTGTCGTTTTGCAAGATGAATATTCAAATTTATAGTAATTTATTCCATATCTGAGGATGACTGAGCATGCTGTATTTGCATTTTTAACCGCAATTGCAATGAATCCTGCGAGATAACCGAGAGCAAAAACCAATTCCATGATTATATTAACACCGACGATAACATACCCTGGCAAGAAGACGGAAAATATAGTGAGAATGATCAAATAAAATAGAGATGCAGAACCAATTGCTAATGTGAAGATCATCTCAGCTGTCGTGGACCATCTCTTAATGGAATCTGTAGCTAGGCCAACAACAGCCGCAGCAAAAATGAATTGTAGTATACGTAAGATAAACCCAAAGCCTGTAATATTTTGGTTTTCAAAGCTATCAAACTGACCCTTCTCATTATTGGCCTGCTTCTCGGTTTCGGTTTCTAGTGACATGACTCTTTAGTTAGTAGTAGAGATTGGAGAAGAAAACATATCGAGTTTGTAGTAAGGGAGACGCTTGCGACGATATTTATAGTCAGTTGGACTCACTTGGCAGACCATTATGACACGAGGGCAATGGATCCCTTCAAATGATATAACTTGAACATGTGCTTTATATACTATTCCAAATCGTCCAGGTGGCGATGTTAACTTTAAATTCTAGTTTATACTCTTCCAAGAAGCCACAGGCCACGGGATGCCCCCAATGGCTTGACTCAATTAATCAAGAATCACTACACAGCTCCTCTTCCAACCATTCTTTAATGTAGTAGGCAATTGACTCCTCATGTCCTCTTTCCTTGTGAGTATGTGAGCTCTTCAGCGCTATATATACATTTGTGCAGTGCGTTGATCAGCTCTGATCTTCGGAAATTAAGGGTCCTAGCCGCCGAGACTAAAAATACATGTGTCACGTAGCTGTAGAACTACCAGTGATACGTTTAATCTCCACGCTCCACGCCTCCTACAAAAGTGAATCAACCAATGCGGATTGGCTATCTGGTTGACAAATCAGGATTTGATTGCCAAAACGTGCGTCTATGAAGAGCACGGTGTTGGCTTGTGGTCAGCATGGCAGAGCCACTGATCAGGTTTCGAGTTTCGACCCCAATCTATATAGCATATCTCGAAGTTGTTTACATGAATGGAACATATCTATAATTAGCCAGCACATATTTACTGAAAGGTGTTAGCCATAGAAGCCACAATTCAATTGTTTTGTATGCTTCTTGAATAACGATATATATATACAGTAATGTTGTATCTCCATCAGTTTTTGATACAAAAAGCCTTTCAGTTATTGATACATACTATATATAATTACCATTATGTATATTTCGACTCATATATATAAACATAGATAGCTCCAATTAAAATAATCATGTCTTATTCGAACTTATTAGAAAGTAGATCTGTCAGCTGCGTTAACGTGACCATTGGTTGCGTTGTTCGATTGTGACACGTTTTGAGGCTCCTCATCTGGATCCCCAGGCTGTGACAAAGGTTCTTGCACGCTGGCAACATTTGTCTCCAAGTCTTCAGCAAATGAAGACTCAACAAGATTTGATCTAAGCCCTATCAGGCCCACCAATGGCTTGTTCAACACAGCACCATTTGATTTACAAGGAACCCAGTATCTGGAGACTGGTAAGTGTTTGACTGAGGATATCAACAAAAGCACAAAAGAAACTGAAAAAAATGCAAAATTCCATGATGCCATCCCAATTGCAGCTTTAGATGTTCTACAAGATGGGATGTCATACTTGTAATATCTGTAGTTGTATCTGACAATACCTGAACAACTTCGATTAGCATACTTGACTGCAATTGCAACAAATGCTGAGAAATAACTTAGTGCTGCGATCAACTCCATGATTAAAATTGCACCCAGTATAACGTATCCTGGTGTGAAGAACGAAATTGTTGTGATAATGATCAGATAAAGTAGAGAACCAACACCAACTACCAACGTGAAAATCATTTCGCCTGAAATGGCATACTTTCTAATAGAGTCCCCAGCTAGACCAATAACGACCACTGCAAAAATGAACTGAAGAGCACGCATGATATATCCAAACCCTGTGATTGTTCGGTTCTCAAAATTGTCGAACTTTTCGTTCTCATCAAATTGTTTTTCGTTTTCGAGTGACATATCTCTTTGCTTGTTATAGAACTTGAGGAAGAAACAAGATCAATCGGTAGCAGAAGGACCCCTTCCACCATATTTATATAGCCCGTGTACTTGTATTCACTTGGCAATTCATCAGTATGCTTGAGAGGATGTACGCTGTATGCTTTGCAGTCATACAGTGGCGATGTTAACTTTAATTGTTTTCAAATTCAATCAATCAAGGGTGAAACCACTAGCACAGAAGACTTGATTCAATCACTACAAGCAAGCCACTATACAGTAAAAATCATCAAAGTGATAGAGGACATTCCACTTCCGCCTCTCGGTGTCTTCCTTCGTGAGCTCATTTAGTGAAGTGCTCAATAGTTCCATGATGTACTGTAATTAAGGGTCCTAGCCGCCAAGACTACGTCACTCTAGAAAAATCTATGATAGCTCTGGACTACACGACTAAGGACTTCTACAGGACTGATTGAATGCTTCAATAAAGCAAACCTGAGTTTAATCATCCCCTTTTTTAAATCAATCAACACAACATATGTCTTTGAAGGACATGGTGCTGGCCTGTGGTGCACCCAGTCTTCCTTAAATTGACAGACAGAACAACAAGCCCAATGAAATAGATCAGTGAGTTGATCAATGCAAATCCAATAGCGCTTTTACCACATCTGCAACCATCGACTCTATAATTGCCGCCCTGTATAGAGCATTTGTAGTGTGGATATGAAGTAGACACCAAGACAAACGCAATAAACCACATGATAGTGTTGCAACTTTGCCAAACAATTAAACCCCATTTAAGCGCCCTGGCCATTTGAGGAGTCTTCTGAACGTATCCATCCATACCATAGATTATGGACCCGTTAA
This sequence comes from Hansenula queroliae, assembly GCA_030674255.1. Lineage (NCBI taxonomy): Eukaryota > Fungi > Ascomycota > Saccharomycetes > Phaffomycetales > Wickerhamomycetaceae > Hansenula > Hansenula queroliae. The sequence goes on along the minus strand of JAJLXP010000021.1, from coordinate 112,859 downwards.
AAAGAACACCAAAGCACGATAAAGCAACAACCAAATGCATATAAGTATCTACTCTGTAGAAATAGGTAAGTGAAAGACTTGACACAACAAGACAACACACAGACATTAGGAAACCAGCCCATCTGATTGACCAAAGGAGAGCGGTATTCTTCCATAGATTATTTGACTTAACTGGCGATGTCGAATTACTAGTTAATGCTGTCTCATCAACTTCAATAGTGTAATTGGACTTCATCTCAACAATGGTTAAATTGTGGGGGGTTATCATTGTTATCACTTCTCGGGAGGTATAAATTATTGTTTACAATATATGGAAGTATGCACCTTATAAATACGACGTACATATCAGTTTGATATAATTGACAGGTGAAATTGGTCCTTGTAACATTGTTTGAACAAACGGGTTTCAACTGAATCCAGAATCAAGAGAAAGTACCTTTGAAGTTTGTTCACAGTCCAGACGCAACTTTCGGAGCTCTAATTGTTATCACCGATAGAGAACTTGCGAGTACTTAACTAATTGCTAGAGAACTTCCAGTATACACTTTCATACTCATGACTTGCACACGATGATCATGAAACAGTGTAAACGGTGGAATCTTCGATGGTCCAAAAATCACTAGTCTTCACGTATAGATGTGCCTGAGCAGTGAGGACTGAGGACCACTCAGGATCGACAGATCAATAAACTAGTGCTAGCCGTTAGTTAGCAGCCTTCCCAGCTTCTGCACTACAGCATGAACCCATTGTCTCAACGAGACACAGAACTAAAGCCCTTGAAACATATATATTATATACCCAAGTTGGCGGTTGGTAAATCGTTGGTAATTGATTCTATGATAAGTCGCGAGGATCGCCAAAATTCTCATGACGTATTTTAATTTTAATTTTTTGGCTCATCTTTAGAAAAAACGTTTTTTTCGAATTCTGGGACGAGCCAGCCCAAACGGGTTGGAATGAATTTGAGGGATTTACACTTACTGTTCGAGAGACAGCCATCCATTCCGCAAAGAACGTCGTTGAAGCAGTCTTTTGTACTTGAAACCAATAGCAGCTGCATCCATAGACTGATTAATTTAGCATCTAGCTCTTGTTACCCCTTGAATGAGACGCTTTAATAGCTTTAGTATAGCTGACAGCTCCCTCTAGGTACGATGCCCTCGTATTTCCGCATTCGGCACTTATTGGCCGTCTTTGTTGACCAATTTCCCCAATCGGTCCGACTCGAAAATGCGCGAAAACGAAAACGGCAATCAGCTGCTCGCTTTTCTCATTGGCGCTCGGTTTAACTGGAAATTTGGGAAGCTTGAGAAAAAGTAAAAGATAGCTAGAGTAAATAAAAAATACAACCAAAACCCTTTCTACAATTGTTTGTCCATCCTACAACTCTTAGTCGGTCTCAAAGTTGGATAATTATAACAAATAAGCATCATAATGAAGTTCTCAAGCATAGTTTTAGGTGCCATCGGTGCTGTCGCTGTTGTCAATGCCCAAGAAGCTGTTATCGCTTCCGATGATGTTTCTACCACCAATACCCATAAATATGGTAGATTTGACAAGACCAAAGCTGAAGAAACTACCTCTGAAACTGGTACTCACAAATACGGTAGATTCGATAAGACCAAGGCCGAAGAAACTACCAGTGAAACCGGTACCCACAAATACGGTAGATTTGACAAGACTAAAGCTGAAGAAACCACCAGTGAAACCGGTACTCACAAGTATGGTAGATTTGATAAGACTAAAGCTGAAGAAACTACCTCTGAAACTGGTACTCACAAATACGGTAGATTTGATAAGACCAAGGCCGAAGAAACTACCAGTGAAACCGGTACCCACAAATACGGTAGATTTGACAAGACTAAAGCCTCCACCGATGTTAACAAAGGTGCCTCCGTTAATGGTGCTAACACTGTTTTCGGTGCCGGTGTTGGTTCCGTTGTTATTGCTGGTCTTGCCTTGTTGTTATAGATTAACATTCAAGGTTTTTGAAACCAAATCAATCACAATTGAACTTTATTAACTTATATCTCCATTTAATACCAACTCTGTTTGTCTTTTCTATGCTCAATTCACATACACAAAATTAATTGAACACAGATTGACCCAGGGCGTTTAATCTTTTCCAATCTTCAACTCATTTTCACGTCAACCACTAACAAAAAAATCACTACCTCATGAAAATCACTTGTCTTGTTTTTAATAATCCTAGTCGTTTGGGCTCATTTTACACATAAAGATAGAATATAATGTCATACCATACAGGACGGGTATTCTTCTAATTAGTGATGTGGTGTTATTACTTTTTTTTTCTCTATCTCATTGATGTTCACAAAATATATGAATTTAACTATGATACACAAAATATGTCAAAACGTAGTTTCAGACTCCTCCAATATTACTAATTACTAAACAAGTCATCCTTTTCTAAGTTCTTGTCTTGAAACTTGATGCCTATTCTGTCAAGTAAACTACCACCACTTCCTATTCTTTCACTCAAACTCGAGGAATTGTCTTCATCGACAACAACTTTATCACCATCTTTATCGGTATTGATCCCGAGTCTAGACGCTAGAGAATCTGTGCTGGCAACTCTTGAATCCATGTTGACATCGCTTTCTGTATCTTTTATATCATTCACTATCTTTGTTGAAATAGCACTTGATGCCTTTTCAGGGAATAGATCCTCACCATCGTCATCTTCACTGTTTCTATTTCTTCTAAATGAAACTGGTTCTCTTTCACGATAGCCACCAGATCTTTTACCTCTAGGTTTTCTATCAAATTCGTGTTTTGGAGGATTGTAAAGATAGTATCTGGAGTAAGCAGCCGCATTTTTCACCTTCTTATCACTTAGATTACTTATTCTGAGCGTTAAAACCACATCTGGTTTATCTGTTTCAAACCACTGTGCTTGTCTTTCGTCACTCGGTTGTAAAGAGATATCATTTTTCAATGTCAGCATCTGTAAAGCCTCTGTAGCTTCGTCATCTGTCTCGAAAACAAGATTTACTATAAGTTTGTTAGCATTTGATCATATTTCATCAAGGAGCGGGATCACTCCAGCCGGATATACTAACGAGATGTATCATTGATCCACTCGACTCTAAAGTCAGGGTTCACGTATCTTTTCACATAAGATTTCACCTCATCAGTAGACAAGTTATCAACACCGTGAAGCCAAACAGAGTTTGGTCTCAACACGCTCTCACTGGAAGCCTTTACTAAGAGTTAGCTTTGCCCTTCGTGCACTAAGTTGTCTTCAAACATACGTCAATTTCCATAGATTCCATCTTCAAACTGTAACTAAGAGCAATGTTTAGAGACCTTCGAGATTCAGTGGAACATTGATCAAAACGTCCCATGTTTGAAACGTTAAGCTGCAATTTCCCCCAACGCCAAAAATCTGATTATGTAACCAAAATCTGGCACAACGTCTACAATATTAAACCCCCCACCAGACAATATAAGTGAAAAGTAATAAATATTTTGTTTAAATAAATACAATAAATAGATTGAATAGCATTTGTAGTCTATTTGCCCAAGAACCTGCCGTTATCGACTCCTGAGTTGTGCTCAACTATTCCCCAAATTCTGTCCATCTTCAACCCACCGAGGTCATCAGCGACGTAGAATTGGTCTTTATCAGTTTTCCAGTTAACGAACCCAAGACGCTTATTGGTTAGTCTGAGATCTTGCACTTTCATAATCCTGTTGTAGGATGATCTACCTGTCCATGATATCTTTTCCGCAATAAGAGTCTCATCGTTGATCAGGTTCTCCAGGGTTTGTGGCTTCGTAGTATCGTAAAGTCTGAATATCCTTGATACATAGTGATGTGTGAAGTATTGAACAACTGGTATTGGCAATAATGTTAGCGCAGATACAACATAGCCCACTTCCTGAGAAAAGAATGTTGTTTCTCCCATCAAATGAGAGACATATAACCCCACAGCGCCAAAGGCCAGAGATAACCTTTTCATAGTGGCAATCTGCTTATATGAAGAGCTCTCATACATTGGGTCATAGGCCAGTCTGTACTTGGGATCCAATGGCACGGCGCTAACCATACCTGGTCCCTTTATCTTCACAATGTCATGTTTAGGGGATGCTGGAGCTGTTACGGGATCACTTGTAGAAGTTGAAGTGGCATTCAGTGTTCTGAGGCATGAATGGAACGTTCTTACACCGATGCTGGTGTGTATAAAGGTTTTTGATCTTAGCATGTTTGTTATCTTCTCCCGGTGTTCTGAGCTTTGACAAATCTTGAGTCAACAATATTGAGCCTAAAGTCTACGAGTAAGCTTTCTCCAGGATCTACTGAATCTTCTGCCATTTTTTCACAGTGTCAATAACGCAGTTGCTGTGACAACTTCCCAGCTCTCGTGTTACGTAATCCCTTACATAATCCGGATATTTACGTTACCCTCACCTGACTTCCGAATCTAGAAGATCTCCCGATTTGGATAATTAAAAAATCAACCATTTTCAAAACAAAGCAAAGGGCAAAAAAAAATATAGAAGATGGCACACTTTCTTTCTTTTATTTATCCTGAAACCTCCATCACAACATCTCTAAAGTCAACTAGCCTTGTCGTTTTCCAAAGAAAGAAAGAAACACTTCTTCATAGAACCAAACTTAAAGGAATAGAAACTGCATAACAATGGATTCTGACTCAACAAACAAGTACGTTCCAGATCACCGTCGTACCAATTTCAAAAACAAAGGTAGATTTAACCCAGATGAACTTCGTCGTCGTCGTGAAACTCAAAGTGTTGAGTTGAGAAAGGCTAAGAGAGACGAAACTTTGGCCAAGAGAAGAAACTTCAACCTTAACGCTGAAGACTCTGACGAGGAAGAAGACATCACAAAGAAGGATGACGATTCCAAATTCTTGACCCAACTACAACAAGAATTACCAAGAATGATGGAAGAAATCAACTCTGATAACTTTGATTCTCAATTAGCTGCCACTGTTAAATTCAGACAAATCTTGTCTAGAGAACGTAATCCTCCAATTGATTTGGTCATCCAATCTGGTGTTGTTTCAAGATTAGTCTTCTTCATGAAGGATCAACCAGAAGTTTTACAATTAGAAGCTGCTTGGGCCTTGACAAACATTGCTTCTGGTACTTCTGAACAAACAAGATATGTTGTCGAAGCTGGTGCAGTTCCACATTTTGTCAACCTATTGTTCTCAAACTCCTTGGAGGTTAAAGAACAAGCTATCTGGGCTTTGGGTAACGTTGCCGGTGATTCTGCTCAATACAGAGATTACGTTTTATCTCAAGGTGCCATGGAACCTGTTCTGTCATTGTTCAGCACCACCAAGATGTCTTTAATCAGAACCGCCACATGGACATTGTCAAACTTGTGTAGAGGTAAAACTCCTCAACCAGACTGGAACACTGTTTCTCAAGCTTTACCAACTTTAGCCAAATTGATCTACTCTGTTGATGTTGAAACTTTGATTGATGCTTGTTGGGCTATTTCTTACTTATCCGATGGTCCAGCTGAAGCTATTCAAGCTGTCGTTGATGCTAGAATTCCAAAGAGATTAGTTGAACTTTTAGGTCACGAAACAACCCTTGTTCAAACTCCAGCTTTGAGAGCCGTTGGTAACATCGTTACTGGTAACGATTTACAAACCCAAATTGTCATCAACGCTGGTGTCTTGCCAGCTTTGTTACCTTTGTTATCATCTCAAAAGGAATCTATTAGAAAAGAAGCCGCCTGGACCATCTCCAACATTACCGCTGGTAACTCTGACCAAATTCAATCTGTTATTGATGCTAACTTGATCCCACCTTTAATTAGATTGTTGGAAAACGCCGACTACAAGACCAAAAAGGAAGCTTGTTGGGCTATTTCAAACGCTTCTTCTGGTGGTTTAACCAAACCAGAAATCATTCGTTACTTGGTTACTCAAGGTTGTATCAAACCATTATGTGATTTATTAGCCGTTGCTGATAACAAGATCATCGAAGTCACTTTAGACGCTTTGGAAAACATCTTGAAGATGGGTGAAGTCGACAAGGACACTAGAGGTTTACCAGAAAATGAATATGCTATTTACATTGAAGAATGTGGTGGTATGGAAAAGATCTTTGATTGTCAAAGTAACGAAAACTCCAAGATTTACGAAAAATCTTACCAAATTGTTGACAAGTACTTCAGCGCTGAAGATGAATTGGATGACACTGGATTGGCCCCAGAAAACGCCGGTAACACATACACTTTCAACACTGGTGATCAAACAAACTTCCAATTTTAAGATACCCATTTTAATTGAAATTTGAATACCATTGTCTCTGTTTCATCTTTCATTTTAGAATCTTTCTGTTTGTTATTTCCCATCTTATTTTAATGGTGATCGACATTTTGTCTTTTACTACTATTTGCTCTATTCATTTTATGATTTCCCATTTACATCGTCCTCATTGTTCATAGTCTCATTTTACTATTTCCTTTTTCATATATCTCTCTTATTAATTTAATGACTTTCACATCTCCTCCCATTTTTCATGATCCCCATTTTCTCATGCCAGTCCTGTTTTCCCCTCTCATTCATTAGACTATATGATTACGAGTGTCTCATAACTACTGGTTAACTCTACCTATTTCATATTATTAGTTTTCCCATCTATTTTACATGTTCCTGATCGCATATCCGTGATGGTACCTCTTTGCATTTTATAGTTTCAACGTCTCTTTCTTGATCCCAAATTTGACTGACGGCCCAGCCTGATACTTTATCTCAGTGTATAGCGATTCGATCCACTAGGACCGATCTAGCTTTCACCTCTCTCTCTACGCTTTATAAGCGAACTACGTTAAATCGAAGTCATAAAAAGCTGACATGGTCAATGTAGAGCCGAACTTGCTAGTTAGATTCTGCACAAACTATTATTGCAGTTTGTAATAAACGTAAGTCCCATCCCTTATAATTGATGTACTATTTAATAATTGCAGTAAACATGTTATGTATATATTATATATATATATATATTATATGTATTTAAAGTACATTAATTTTATCATGGGCAGTTTATATGGCAGTGCCCCTACCACTCAGATTTTCTGCTGGTTGTCTGGGCGACGGACGTGTTTTCCATAATCAACACTAATGTTATTGCGTAACAATGCTCTCTAAGATGGAGGTTCCAGAGTCCAGACTGGAATACCACAGTAAACTCTTAACACAGCTGGTGGTGGACACAAGTGTCAATCATGGATGGTGAATCTGATGACGACAAGCTGAGCTTAAAGGGCAAGGTGCGGTTGATACACAATCGAGAGCGTCTTACAGAACTACACAAAAGACTACACGAAGAGAAAACTCACGAGACTGGCGTGGACCTCGACCAAAAATTCCCAATATATACAAAGCCACCAAGAATACGAAGATCGGAGGTGCGCAGATATTTAGGAGATCCACTTCCATTACCATATTTGACCCAACCAAGATCCCCCAGTGTCAAGAAGAGTCTTGAAGAAAAAGATGATGAAGTACCGATAATGAAAACAGAAAGGCCTAGAGAAATACCCCTGTTTCTAAAGAGACCGATAAGTAAACCTCAAGCTAATGACCCCGTGCAAGAGATATACAAAAGAAAACACCATGAACCACTGAAGACATTTAAGGCAAATATTCCAAAGAATGTAAAATATGTTGACAAGGTTGTGCAAACAGATGACTTCTCTATGCAGATACCCAGCACTCCCCTTTCATTCAGACATCATACACAGACGACGAACTCTACGCCGTTATCTTTCAGAGAAATGAGTAATGGTGTCAAGCTGGAAACCTCATCAGATAAGGATCTAATTCTCAATAGTTTTAGACTACGAAACTATTCATTCACACCGGACCATACCTCTAAACCACAAACCAAACTTGGCCCTCCGCTCCAAGTTTCCTCTGAGATTCCAACACAAGCTACGAATGATCAGCCTATTGGGAATTCCAAGAAGAACGAGGAGATCCATATTAGTATCTATTCAATAATATCGAGTCCTGTGTTATTGATTTTACTGGTTTCGATAATTTACCTTCAGATTTTTGGTGATCGGCATTTTAAAAGGGATACAGACGGTCTATCTCACAAGTACGTCTGAAAAAGGATAATATCTATTGTGCAATTAAAGGGATGGACTATATATAAAGGTGTAATATACACACATGGACAATTAATTCAGCACAGTGAAGTAATATTCTTCTATTCACACGGGCCAATATATGATGGCGCTATACTGTACATTTTAAGTCATATCATTCGTCATAATCGTTTGCAGGTGGTTTACCAGCTTCACTTCTCATATAGAGATCAACTATTTTGAAAAAAACGTTAGTATTGAATTCGCCTTTTTCTTCTTTTCAAAAACACATACTAGCAGTACTGAAGGCTGCAAACCCAGCACACCCAACAGCGGCTGCTTGTGGACCAGCTTTAAAAGCAAGACCACCACCGGTTATACAACCTGCTGCAACACCGTTGTATATATCGTTCTTAGCACGTAACTATCTGTTGTTAGTATCATAATTTGTATGAGAAAGTGAATGGAATACATACTGATTCAACACCACATTCAACACCAGCATAGATCATACCGATGAAACCAAAATTCTTAGCACTTGACCAAGCTCTTTTACCCATATCAGTAAACTGAATCTTGATTTGTTGTTTCCATGGTAGATCTGAAATATGACCCATTGTACCACCAGCTAGAGGCACATCGTAACTCATCTAGAGGGCAAAATTTGTTAGACTCTCTCCGTCACTTCAAAATAAATAAGCATTCGACTTACACTGGCCATGAATAGACCAAAGACACCACCCAAACCGAAACCAGTAACACCTGACATGGCGGCTTTACCTGGACAAGATGACATAAATTCCATCATCTGTCTGGCACCCTCTTCCGCTTGCTCCTCTGGTGACATTTCTGCAAAAGGCTTTTTGCCACCAGGATTTGTGTGCTCGAGCCCAAATCCTCTGAAAGACATGGTGTAAGAAATGGCAGTCTAGTGTCTCTTGAAAGGTTCTTTTTTAGTAAATCATCAACTCTTCCATCACATATTATAGAATCTCATATTGGTCCACTGAAAAATATTCGCGAACTCGTACTGCAAGCTACAACTTAATATAACCAGAGGATATTTCATACATTATATTTAACCTACTGTTAGTGGTCTTGAACGACCTTCTCTTTCTAGCGGAGGGACGTGATCTAGCTCTGGTGCCACCGGTAGAGGAACATTCCCCATGAGACCTTTGCTTTCGGCAAAATTGGAAGATCTTGCGTACAATGGATCATAGTATTCATCCTTGATCGGATGTAACAACACGGTTTGATTATTGATTGTTAAAGTTGAGTTTGTTGGTACTGCAATCCAGTCACCTCTCTCGAAGGTTAAAGGCTCTGATGCGACCATGATAACGTCTTGAGCACGATCCAGTCTTTCCATTCTGTATTCACCTGGCTCATATTCAACAAAACTTGAACCACAACTGAAATGTAGAGAGGCGGCTTCTTCGGTCTTGGATGTAATGTATCTGGAAACGACAACAGAATGGCCATCAGTGACAGCGAAATTCAACAATGAAGGCTCGGAAGTGACATCTTTGGTCCATTCTTTGATGTAGTCGATAGTTTGTAGTAATGCTTTTCTTAAAACTGAAGGACCAAAACCAACATTCTTCTGTGAAGGATCAACACCCATTTTATCCAAGGTGTCCAAAAACAAGGCAAAACAACACTCACTATCCGTTGAACCTTGTAAAAACACAAAGTATTCGTCTTTGATGTGTGCTATTAGCTTTCTTTTGATCTTATCAAATGCAGAGATACCACCATTATGCATAAACATCAAAGAGTGGTATGTAAATGGATGACAGTTTGTTTCTGAGAGGACACCGTATGTTGAAGCTCTGACATGGGCAAAGACAAGGTTTGATTTTGTCTTTTCAGCTAATCTTTCCAAGTTCATATTGTTCCAGGCAGGTGTAATGGCCCTAAACAAACATGGACCATCTTCAAGCTCTGGGTCTAATGAGTAATAACCGAGACCAAAACCATCACCATTAATTGGGCGTCTAAATGGCACTGTTAGTATCTGAATGACCTAGCCTAGCTGATGCTCAAGCTTTCCGTGGATTCACATACCTTTTATCCAACCGTAGTCTACTATCAAATGATTGTCTTTCCATGTTGTTAGTGGGGCGTCTTTTCACTCTGAATAAATTCTGGAAACATACTTGATGATCGAATGAGCTGGTCTCGTCAACAGATGAGACAACAGTATAGGATCTTTCCCTTTGAATATTAAGAATCTGCACATGTTTCAATAAATCTAACTCTTCCAGTTGATGAATCAGATCAGCTATGGTGTGTATAGTACGTTGATGAAGACTTCTATTGCAGCCACAGAAGTTTATATGTCAAACGTACTCATCGTGTCTTATGATGTTAGTAAAGCCGATGAGCTAATTTATACGTAATATCACGTGAGAGGTTTTTTCGCCAAGTTCTGCGCCAAAAAATTAGCACTTTCTGCTTTGGGCGCTGTGCATGAATCGATGGACGATTTGCGCATTTTAGTTCCTGATTGGGAAAGACTCCTAAATTTTTCGCCAAACCTCCTAAAGCTGCTGCAGATTGGGCTTTTTTTTTGGATTTTTTTTTTTTAATTTTTGTTCTAGTGCTTTGTCATAAATACATGTGAATGGATTTTTAATTTCATACGAGAGCTGAGATCTTTCCTATTGTTTGTTCATTGTTCAATTGAATCAGACACAAACAGAGCGCTACATGGAAAATGAGTCCGATGAATCCAGAGACACATCATAACCAGTTCCTGAGCAGCGACAAGCAACGGAAACCTAGAAGAAAGCATAAAAATTCGAAGTTAGGTAAGTGGAACAAAGAATACATTTATGGCGATATATGCAAGGAAAGGGAGAACTAACAACAGAATCTCATATAGGGTGCTTACAATGCAAGGAAAGAAGAATGAAGTGCGATGAAGAGTTACCGCAGTGTAGAAATTGCAGGATACGTCAGATTAAAGTGAGTATTATACGCTATGGGCTAAATACCGTTGCTCCGTTGACACCCGTTTAACTTATTGTCTTGAAGTAAAGTGAAAGAAATACTAACAACCCACTACCAATAGATTCCATGCAGTTACCTTTCATTCACTGAAGATGAAAAAGATCGTTTCATTGAGGAGAAAATGAAGCAAAGAAACATGTCTGTCAACTCATTGTCTCCTGGTTCAACAAGTGGTGATTCTCCAATAAAATCCACACACGAACTAGTCACATTCAACTTGATACGACATGAGAGACCCACTTCCCTACGATCGCAACAGATCCCATTCTTTGCTGAGGGTCTATTTTTCATGCACATAAGAATATACTACACTGAAATGATAAACAGGTCGTTTATCGACGTGGAGACTGCTTTTGCTAATCACTTTGTTCTCGTTTCATATTGGCTTTACATGCAACTGAAGAAAAGGTATGAAAACATCGAAGGTCTGCCCTCCAAGATAAGTTGTCCCGATATTCAATTTCTTCACGATTTCACATATCAACAAAAATCTAAAAGTCTCAATTTTCTGAGACAAGTTGTCTTACAAATCATTGACGCTCAAAACAAGAAGGACTACAAAAGAGCTTTGGCATTATATTCCGATATTACAATTCCAACTGTCTGCTTGCAAAGTCTCGATATCATGAGTAAAGATTCTTTGAAGAATTTTTTTATTGACGGTTCATTAACGGTGTTGAAACAATTACACTCTTCCACTGATGATTCGTCACAAGACTCTTCATTTGTGATGAAGTCCCTTGAGCAAATCGTGGCAGCCTTATTCATCCCAGCTTATCAGTTTGATGTTTTGTATGAAATATTTGATGTCCTTAAAGAATTGCAGCCATTTATTGAACAAGAAGATGATGTTATCTTGAATTTCCACTATAAAGAGCTCATAAACTATTTCTCCACCTATCTGCTCAACAGTCCGATCAAAGGCATGTACCAGCCTGATTATATTACAGCTTATCCAGCTGGATTGATGTATGAGATATATTTCAAATTTGTTAGTATCATTCCAAGTGAAATTTATGCAATCCCTATGATGAAGTCATCTATACACAAGGTTTTCTATTCATATTATCACATGATTGCTTATGTGTTGGATAACATATTCCCAGAGACCAGGTACATGTCGAGACACAAATTTATTGGACCAACACCCTTTTACCCTTACTCCAAACATGATTTATTCTTGGACTTACCTAAGGACCTGGAACGGTTTGCCGTTTATTCTTTAAGACTTATTGCCTTCTTCACAAGAAGATTTGAATTCTTCTTGGGATATATGAAAGTTTTGAACCCATTTCCTGCTAAATTACCTGAAAACAGATTCCACAGTCGCAAAACTGACAGAGTAAAAGAAGTTTTCATATCCAAGTTTAATGAAACAGTGATCAAGAAATGGCATTACCCAAGTGTCACTGATGAATCGAAACAAAGTATGTTTGTTGATGCTGATGGAACCCCAGGGAGCTCCACTGATAGTCCATCATCTGTTGCAACATTTTCTACCACATTCAACACGATGGTCACTAATTCTGAGTACTTGAATGAAGAGTATTTGAACTTCAGCATGGGGGAGTACGGACTAGAAGCCACAAACGTGGATATTAGTGATGTTGCTGATAGTGGGTTATTGAGACAAGACTACGATCCATTGTTGAGCGAGTGGAGTAATCTAGGTGATCCAAACTTTTTAAACCAAAGTGGTCCTCCAGAGGCCTTTTCGGGGAACTTGGAGGATCGTGCAATCTTGATGAATGCCTTTTCCCAAACAAATGGACTATCGTCTGACGATTAATCAAAGAAAAGAAAAGTTGTTTTGTTTTTTTGCTTCTTCTTAATTTCCAATCAAAACATGTTATCATTTACTGTGTATATACTCCGAGTTTATATATGACGATTTAATTATTTCCTTAAGCGTTCCTATACTTCTTGAATTATTGAATCTATAACTGAACCATCAGGTTTAGGCAATGGAATCAGTTGTGTAGTTTGCATCTTGTTAAGATTATGCAAGAGCTCATCTAGATTTGCTCCTGATTTCAACAAATGGCCGCCACGTTCCAGCTCATCTGCGATTTCCAACTGATGGTTATTCATTAACCGATCATTCACAACAACTATCAGTGGTTTCTCGAGCCTTAGGGAGTCCAAGATAGATCCAGTCCCAGCATGTGATATTATCAAATCACTTGACATCATGATTGATTTGATGTCATTGGTGAACGGTAGTCCAACAATGTCTATGCTGTTATTAAATTTCAGTTTCACTGAGTCACCTGTGATCTGTGTGTCTGTCACTGACTTACCCAACTCTCTTATCAATGATCTTACAAGATCTAAAGCATCTGGTTGTGTACCGTATTGCAAAATCAATTTCCTTGTTCCGAGCTCCTGGACTCTGTAAAGAAATTCACTAGTAAGCACAAGCTCTATGAGTCCCTTGAATGTGACAGTGGCTCCTGTGGTTACGAAGATGGTCTGCATTGCCTTGTTGTGGTTAGTCGTTTCCATTAATATGTATGTATATAAAAACATAAAAACGTATGTGCCAGCTATAGTATCAGCTCAATTGTTTCGGTTTGAAGCCCTGGACAAACTGATACCGACACAATGCACATACACACCAGACACCTGATTTAGTAGCTCAAAAGTCTCAGACTCTTAGCATATCTGGAGGACTACCATAATATAGCCATCTCCCTGCTAGGTCGCTATAAACACACTCATTTGCCAGCTGATAACGCCACTGAATTCGCTGTTTTCATTGGCTGACAATGTGTCAAAACTGGGCGGCTACGCATTGTGCTGGTGATGCCAAAACCTTAATTTATCAAAATTTTAGGGCGCTTAATTTACTATGGCATGTGAAAACATCAACAAAGTTCTGAAGTTTGAACCCTTCTTTGATCTCTTTTTGCAATATGGAGCTGTATTCTACGGGGAAAGATAGAAGGGCGGCTAAGACAATGGAGATCATCAGCGAGAACTGCAACGAGGGTGAACTCGTTCCCATGATGCTGGTGGACCAGGAGGATGCATATAGCGTTCAAGACAATGCAAATAGTGGTAACAGGACAGGGCGCTTATCCACTGTTGCTTACCACACGCTGGGACTGTTCCATCTGGTGTTGAAAGTGTACTCTCTTTTTGTCATTCTGTTCATCATCGGCGTTTTCGAATCCAAAAGGTTGGCCGTTCTGGCGTTAAGACAATTCGAAAGCTTTATAACGAGTTTGCTATCATCCGCCTTGTTTATGCTGGTGCTATCGTACGAACTAATACTGTCATTGAGGAAAAGTCTATACAACGGCCGTCCCCCAGCTGATGACGTGATGGCCAGACTGAACTTACCAGCAAATATACGGTATAGTGAGCTACATAATCTCTTTTGGTCCAAGAATAACGACCAAAAGATAAGGATTAGTGATGATTTCCAATCTTTCCAGATCTTTACTGACCCAAACGCTGAGAAGGACGTCGCATCCTCAACTATGAACCAGGTAAACCAAGGACACGATGACGGGCAGACCTTTCTTGATGAGGAAGATTTGAATGACGGGATCAGTTTAAGTTTTGTGTCATCTCCTGGAATTAGCAGAGTGAAACAATTTAACAATAAGTACAAGTCCAAATGGAGAAACAGACCACACTGGTGGAAGGTTGACACTACTGCAAACTTGGAGAAGACTGATGAATTCAATTTACACAGTTACAATGAAAATGAAAATGAAAACACTAACAATGACATCGAGTTGATCAATCAGAACTCAAAGGCCGACGATCTTGATACTTCGTCAATTAAAGATACAAGCTCTCTTACTAAAGAGGACTTGGATGATTTCCAAACACCAACACAAAACTTTACAGGTGGTCCTGTTTCCCCAGGATCAAGTCCCACCAAAGTGACATCTCCAAGACTACATCACAAATTGAAGCTCGCTGTGAGTCCGGCAAGTAGACAAGCAGTTTGGAATGGGTATGCGAAAAACATCAAGCTTTTGAAAAACCAAACTCCTACACATATTGAATATGAGAATCAGTGAACAAAGGCATGCTCGATCTGATCATGGAAGGGGCTTTTAGGATATGTTTGGATGAAACGTTTCTCTGCTTCTTTCTCTTTGTGGGTTGTGCTCTGCCGATGGACACTAATAACGAAAATTGAATAGTGTTAGCTTGATCATATGCTAATTATCGAGCACTATCTTTAGAAGCTATGTACAGCTACGTGTCATGAAAATGGTCTGATAAGACCATTCGGTCGTACCTATGCACTTATATATATAAGAATATTCAAGTCGCAATAGCTGGACAGCTTGGCTAGCTCTGCTATAGATCCCCCACAAGGTACATACGCTCATTTATAGATCTATATACCAAGTACTACGTATTCCGGGTACTTAATAATTTCAAAAGTATATTCAACATTATAAATTCAACATAATTAATGAATGCGCGTAACAAAAAAGAGTTTATATATAATAAAAAAGGTGGTTTTTCAAAAACATGCAAGATATCGTTTGTACCAATAGAGATATTCTGTAGATCATCAGTCCCATATCCTAAAGACTATATTATTTATTCTTCGGATTTAGCTTCTTCAGTAGCTTCCTTTTCAGCTTCTGGTTGTTGCTCTTCAGTAGCGGCTTCTTCAGCAGCTTCAGTGGCTTCGGCGGCTTCAGTGGCTTCTTCTTCTTCTTCACTATCTTCTTCATCATGCTCTTCTTCATCGTTCAACAAGGCAAATCTGTTACCTGGTTTCTTGGAGTTTTCTCTAGCACCCAATGGACTAGCAGAGGATGATGGAGCATTGGAAGTAGCAGGTTCTGGAGTGGATTTGTTGAAAGAATCTGGGCTATTGCTGAAGTTGTTGCTGTTACCCTTGGAGGATCTCGATCTGTTGAAGTTGTTCATTGGACCCAAGTTTGAAGAGGAGTTTGAGTTTCTAACAGTACCAATCTTTTTGATATCACTTGAAGAGACTCTTTGACTACCCCATGCAGCTTTAGATGAGTTTTGTCTGGAATCGTTCTTTTGGTTCTTACGTTCTCTTTGGTGTCTCTCTTCTTCCTTTTGTTGTTTTAGCATAGCATCTTCGTGGATAGCACTGATGGTTTTTGGACCAGCATCTTCTTCACCACCAGCCCATCTCTTCTTATTTCTTAATTCAACCAAATCCATCAACTTGAATTTTAGTCTTGAAGAAATCTTAGCCTTGACACTCATAGCTTCGACGGCACGGAACAAATCAGCAAACACGTTCTTGACATTTTCTGCAGGATGTTTATCTAGTTTTGGACCGACGGTCTTCATCAATTGAATCAAACTTTCCACGGCATCTTCTGAAGGATCAGTGACATTTGAACATTGATCTCTGATACAACGGATGATAATGGCATCGGACAACAAACCCAACACGTACAAATGACCAATAAATCTGATCAACCCCAAACCTCTTCTCTTGGCAGCGGCAGCTTGGTAATATTCATCAGTCATCAATTCAGGTTCAATGGCACTACCATCTTCATTTGTTGGCAATTTATCAGCCCAACCTTTCATATACTCAGATTGACATCTTGCTAACAACAATCTACGGACCAACCCACCACCGGAAGATGGTTGACCGTCTTTGTCTGGTGTTTCTTCATCTTTGATTTCTGAAGAGGCAAGTTTACACATTGTGAAACAGAATTGGGCATACATGGATGACCAATGTGGTTCATCACAAGCCTTAGCGAATGTGAGTTCCACAACTGATTTCAATGTGGAAGCATTGGTTTCCCATTTAGATTGGCTAGCAATGGCAATGATATCGTCAGAAATTTCTTGGAAATATTCCAAAGTCAACTTGTTCAAAAGAGACTTAACTTTTCTTTCAACTTCTGATGGAGATAATATCACAGTGACACCATCTGGGGCGTATTTGACTTCTTCGGTCTTGGCTAATCTTGATTTTGGAATCCATCTGTTTGCGGATTTTTCTAATGGTTTGACAGGTTCAGCTGGGACTTCTGGTTCCTTTTCAGATTCTCTTTCAGATCTTCTGTTTGATTTTCTATCGTTTCTACCAGAGTTACCTCTTCTCTTGGAGTTTTGTCTAGAGTTTGATCTTGAGTTCAAGTCAAATTTACCTCTGGAGGACCCAGATTTGGAGAATTGAGAACCTGCAACACCACCAATGGATCCTTGGCCGAAACCTTGTCTAAATTGACCACCAGAACCACCTTTGGAGAATGATCTGTTGTTACTCTTATCACTGATTTGAATGAATTTGATCTTCTCTTTGAATTCGTCATCCATGTTGAATTTGGTAGCTTGACCAAATTGGATTAAAAATTGTGGTTGATACACAACAGTTTGTTCAGAACCTTCTTTTGGTTTAGTGGAGAGTTCCATTTTGACAACGTCTTCTGGGTATTCGAAAGTGTATGGGTCAATTTCCTTAGCCTTGGCGATAGCTTCAAGGAAACGGGAGATTGTGAAAGTGTCTTTTGGTTCTTCAGATTCAGTAGTAGCTTCAGCGGCTTCAGTGGCTTCGGTAGTTTCAGCGACTTCAGTGGCTTCGGTTGTTTCAGCAGCTTCTGAGACTTCATTGGTTTCATTGGTCTTTTCAACTTCAGCAGCTTTTTCTTCAGTCACTTCAGCAGCAGTTGTTTCTTCAACAACTTCTTCCTTTGGAGCTTCTGTAGTTTCAGCAACAGTTTCGGCTTCTTTTGGAGCTTCAACTTCAGTCTTAGAAGCTTCAACTTCCTTTTCAGCTTCTGGAGCGGCCTCTGGAGTTGGTTCTGGAGTGGCAGCAGCGGCTTGCTTTTTAGCTTCTTCCTCTTCCTTTTGTTTCTTCTTTAATGCAACAGACTCTTTGAATTTTCTCTTCAATTCTTCGGCTTCATCTAGCTTAGTTTCTTCCTTTTCTGCAGGCTTTTCAGCTGGAGTCTCTTTTGTTTCTTTAGTTTGAGCGGCTGGAGTTTCCTCTGGTTTTTCCACAGCTGGAGCAGTAGTACTGGCGGTGGTGGTGGCGTCAGCTGGTTTGACGGCAGAGGCGGCTTCAGCTTCTTTTTGTAACTTTCTTTCCAAAACCTTTTTCTTGAATAGTTCTTTCAGTTCAAGAGCTTCTTTACTTTCAGCTGGCTTGGCTGGAATGGATGCATTTGAAATTTTTGGAGTTGTTTGAGGAGAGTTTTTAGCGGATGAAGATTTTGGCAAATGGCTATTGATGTTCTTCAAGTCCACCTTGTCACCACTTGGGGTAGTGATGTTCAATTGATGCTGTTGTTGACCTTGGAAATCTTGAGCTTGTCTAGCAGGATAACCAGCAGACATGTATTGAGTTTGTGGGTTTGGGTAGTAACCATTAGTGAAGTATGGATTGTAAACTTGGCCATATGGGTTCATGAATTCCGCATTATAAGCAGCAGCTTGTGAAGCATACATATATTGAGGACTGTGTTGACTTGGTTGGCCTCTTG
This sequence comes from Hansenula queroliae, assembly GCA_030674255.1. NCBI lineage: Eukaryota > Fungi > Ascomycota > Saccharomycetes > Phaffomycetales > Wickerhamomycetaceae > Hansenula > Hansenula queroliae. Next base: position 94,283 of record JAJLXP010000021.1, on the reverse strand, counting down.
TATGGTTCACATTCTTTCTAGGATGGTAACCGCCATTGTTGGCGCCTTGGTTATTGGTGTTGTTACTGGCAGGACCAGTAGGAGGTTGCTGTGACATCTTGTCAGCAGGTTCTGAAGCGCTATCTAGAGTGTCTTGTCTCAAATTGAGTGAGATGGAGCTATCTGTTTTAGTTTGCCGCTTAGTATCTTAAGTTTGCCTTTGATGCTTTTCCTATTGATTCAGAAAACCGCTAATGTGATATAGATGGATTTTCCAATGTGTCAAGCGAAAAGTATCCGAGTGATGTGAAGAATGCGAGCTTAGCAAAAAGATAGTAGACGAGCAGGATCCTTTGTATTTATAGTTAAATAAACAAAAAGATCTGTGCGTGGATGGGCGGTATGGTGATTAGTCTCTTTTGCAAAGGCCTCAAGAGAGCGATCCACTGAGATTTTTTTTTCTTGTTTTTTTCGTTCAACGTTACTACAATTTTTCTGGTTTAGGCAGAAATTGAGAATAAAGAACGCGTGTTACGTAAGCATATAATGGTGCTGGTAGTGAGAGAATTATTTATTTATGTGCGGATTCTGGCGTAGTATTTGTTCATGAGCGCATCGCCAAAGAGAGCATATACCAGCAGCAGCACAGTGGCGAGGATGAAGACGTAGACGATCAGCTGGTCCTTGAGCGACTCACGTTCTGTGGTACATTGAGAGAGTTAGTAACACTTTCCTGTTAATAAATACAATCACAGTTCATACTTACGGAAACACGACGTTATGATCTTATCCTCTTTAATATCCTTGCACTCTTCGAGCCCCAGGCTGGAGCAGAAGCTCTTGGTACAGGCCTTGCATCCCTCGTCTTTCAAGGAGACGACTTTATACTGCGTGTCACATTCGCATCGGCAGAACTGTTCGTAAGCCATGGCAACACCGACGACAGACATAACCATCAGTACCAATCGTAAGCATCTCATTGTTAAAGTATGGGCTGCTTCTCTCTTACTTGCTGTGAATGTTGGTCTCATCAATGATTTCAGCTAGTATTATTATTACCAAGCTCTCCGATTGATATCTGGAGACCGAATTCCGGTACCCAAACGCCCTCGGAACTTTGAGAAATCCTTGGATTGTTTTACTTGATGGTTTTATATCTCGATGGCAAATCAACAGAATGGCGAAATGACAAGCTGGAGGCGCTCAAGCAATTGATAACATATCTCCTATCCGCACGTCATGGCAGCTGTAATTCACGAAGGTGGTGTGAAACCAGTATGTGCTTTTATTATTCAATGCTTTTCGACATCCAGGATACTAACCATTCTCCCTTTAGTTCTTGGAACAACGTATACAAGACACTGAAATCCAAATCAACGCCAAAACACTCAATCTTCGTCGTCTCGAAGCTCAAAGAAACACATTGAACTCCAAAGTGAGACTATTGAAAGATGAATTGAAATTATTACAAGAACCAGGTTCTTATGTGGGTGAAGTTGTTAAGGCTTTAAGTAAAAAGAAAGTTTTAGTGAAAATGCATCCTGAAGGGAAGTACATTGTCAACTTGTCTCCAGAGATCGACATCAAAGATATCAAACCATCTTTAAGAGTCTGTTTAAAATCAGATTCATACACTCTACACAAGATTTTGCCTAATAAAGTTGACCCTCTTGTCAGTTTAATGATGGTGGAAAAAGTCCCAGATTCAACATATGATATGGTTGGTGGGTTAACAAAGCAAATCAAAGAAATCAAAGAAGTCATTGAATTACCAGTTAAGCATCCAGAATTGTTTGAAAGTTTAGGTATAGCACAACCAAAAGGTGTTATATTGTATGGCCCACCAGGTACTGGTAAAACCTTGTTGGCCAGAGCAGTGGCACATCATACCGAGTGTAAATTTATCAGAGTCTCCGGTTCTGAATTAGTGCAGAAATACATCGGTGAAGGTTCAAGAATGGTTAGAGAATTATTCGTGATGGCTAGAGAACATGCACCATCTATTATATTCATGGATGAAATCGATTCCATTGGTAGTTCAAGAGTCGAAGGTTCAAGTGGAGGTGACTCGGAAGTGCAAAGAACAATGTTGGAATTGTTAAATCAATTGGATGGGTTTGAAAACTCAAAAGACATTAAAATCATCATGGCTACAAATAGATTGGATATCTTGGATCCAGCATTGTTAAGACCTGGTAGAATCGATAGAAAAATTGAATTCCCACCTCCAACCGTTGCAGCTAGAGCGGAAATCTTGAGAATCCACTCCAGAAAGATGAATTTAACAAGAGGTATAAACTTGAGAAAAATTGCTGAAAAGATGAATGGTTGCTCAGGTGCCGATGTTAAAGGTGTTTGTACAGAAGCCGGTATGTATGCATTGAGAGAAAGAAGAATCCATGTTACACAAGAAGATTTCGAATTGGCTGTCGCTAAGGTCTTGAACAAGAATGATGAAAGTGCAGTTTCTTTGGCCAAATTGTATAAATAGGTTTTGTTTAACAAGCAATGGAAAAGTACTAGAGTTGAAGTGAAACTTTAAAACTTTGTAGAAATATTGGAAGTAAACGAACATTGTATATAGCTTTAATTGGACTACAAACTACAAATACACTTCATGAATCACAATTGTTGAAGAATGGTGTGCTAATTCGATCGCCAGTGTCTCATGTACTTTACGATGGGACATTGTATGATACAATGTGGTGGACCCTGTTTCTAAACAAGTGTCAATTCAGTCTTCACTGGAATAAGGCCTTCAATAGCAGATCAACATCAGCTCGTAACCAAAGTTGTAAAAGAGTGTAGTATACCGCATAGTAATTTTCGCCAGTGTTCGCATGCAGATCCAAATTAGGCAACTAGTGAAGTGTCGGTCGGAATAATTAAGCGCAACTATTTACCTCAAATGGTTCTTTTGCGTGACTTCTCGCATGAAAGATACCCAAATGGGAAGTTTTGGTAAATTCTCAGAAGTGCTCTTACCAATTTTGCTGAAACCGAATTCGCGATCAATTTTTTCCAAGAAACTTTCAGGAGGGTTGGCCGAGTGGTCTAAGGCGGTAGACTTAAGATCTACTGGACGTTGTCCGCGCGAGTTCGAACCTCGCATCCTTCATTATCTTTTTTGGCGCAATTTTATAGCAATTGAAGGGCTATAATGCTATTTTTTTATCCATTAAAGCTACCCAATGACATGTTCTAGTTATAATTGGTCCTCAAGGTTCAACTTAGTGTGGAGCTGTGCCATTTGGGACATGTATTGTGGTTCCAAAACATAAATTGTTGTGAAGATGATCTCAAATTTTGAAAAGCATCTCGGAGTTGAAACTTGACGATCGTTAAGCTTTCACACACCAGTTGATAAATCTTGATGTAGAGAAAAGTAACTATACTATAGTACCAAATCAGTTGCACGCTTCTCCAAGTCAATACTCTTGGTGCGGTCTGATCTGCTCAGTCATTACCTCTGAGACTGTATATTAATTGAACTGATGAGAGTTTGAAAGCCATACCTACAAGGCCAAGTTCTTTGAATAAGTTCTACAGATCTGTTGAACATGAAAAGAGTTCTGAATTAATATAAACCTTTAAAAAAGAGTATCCGTTATAAGATGAACTAGATATAAACATTTATGAAGGCACATTGAACATTAAGAATTAAGAATCAAGAAAAGTTTTTTGAATTTTTGATAAAGATAGCGATGATGTTAGCAATTCGAGCAGCAGTCAAGACGTTGGGCATTGTTTACCCAGCAGTAATCGTCCATGTAAACCTGAATTGGTTCGATTAGGCGATAACACATTCACCAACAAGCATCCCACCCCAGTAGAAGTTGTCTTTGTTTTCTTGTTTGTCAGAAGGAGCAGCAGAGGAAGCGAAAGTAGAAGGTTGCATTGTTAATTAGTCTTAATTGATTGTTTGTTTGGTTGAGATGATTATTACAATAAAAAGTGTTACAGAAGTGTTTCAATATTGTCAGAAGTCCATCCTTTTATAGTCTTTTGACACATCGTGTCAGTGTTAAGTTAATAGTCTTCATCTCCATCGAGTTGTTTCAATGAGCTTCCCGATTTGGCATAGACAATAAGGCATACATCGAAATAAAGGCATTTTAAATGCATTTTAAAGCACTGTAAGTGAACAGTTCAATGTCTCCCCAAGATCAAGACTTTACAAGACATTTGAGTGAAAGATCTCTTGGCCTCAAAACTCCTCTTATTGTGGAGGATATCTTCCTCGTTTTATGAATATCATTTGGGAACCGGGGGTGATGATATCCTGTACCATGGACCCAGTGACAAGCAGTACACTTTGAGGTTAATCAGTTCACCAGATCTGGATCATTACAGTGTTTCATGTGCGCTTTTTTCAATAAGAGAAGTCTACCCATTTCGTACAAAACAATTGGCACAATTTTTCCCATATGCTCTACAAAAGATGAGATCAAGCACGTATGCATAGTTAAATGTTTACATTAATTCAAATATCATGCTAAAATAGATGCCTCAAATAAATAACTTGTGGCTGCTGAATGTCATTTGCAAGTTGGAGTTTCAGACGGAAAACTCCTTCAAATATGCGGGACCACCTACACACTCATCCACTGTCATTTGATCTGGACCGATAATGTCATGAATATCAAGAGCGACATTAACTGTCTTGATTGTACCGTCATGCTCCAAGATCAATCCATTTGGACTGTTCGATTTGGCCTTCCATTTTCTCACATCGTCCAAGATTTCAGCTTCAGTTCTTTCATTTGATGTAAGTTTCCAATCAAATGTGTCATAATCCCATAAAACAGCTTGAAGACCGAATTGACGCAAGATAGTTCTCACTCGATTATCAATACCACCGTATGGTGGTCTAAACCATTTTGGAATGTGGTGCCCAGTTGCATTCATAGCCCATAATGACCATTGTACCTGTGCGATGATTTCCTCATTTGACAATGAAGGTAAGTACTTGTGAGACCAAGTGTGTGAAGCGAGTAAATGACCAGCCTCTTGGGTTTGTCTGTAGATTTCTGGGAATCTAACCACATTGATACCCAAGGTGAAAAAAGTGGACTTGTGTTTCAAATGGCTCAACAATTTTGGAGTTGCTGGACTTGGACCATCATCAAAACTTTGTGATAGCTTTGGACAAGTGTAAACATCATCAGGTTCAACACACTTGTAACAATCAAATGAACAACTATCTCTGCTTTGAGGACATAAGCCTTGTTGGTGAGTTGGGAACTTGGAGATTTTCTTGAAATCGATGAAATCCAATGGAATGTAAGGAGGATCAAGTCCTGGCCAATCTCTTAACCCAGTGAAATCGGCTAACCATTGAGGGAAGGGCTCTTGAGCCAAGATGTTTGGATCCCATCCAACGGGTGTTTTGGCCTTGCTGAAACCTTCACCACTAACGTCATCTGGACTTGTGTAAGCTCTCAACTCTTCAGCTCTCAAATTGGATTGTACTTTATGTGTCACGGGGACCCTCAAACTTTGAACCGATGCAATTATAGCCCCAAGGACCGAGATGCTTGATAAACCAATCTTCATGCTAGTTCTGTTTGTTCTAGTGCAGGCTTGGTAAGATTGAATGTTTCATCTCAATCGTTGTTTCAGTGTCCAGTCCTAAATCTTATTTCCATGCCTTTATATATCCTATAATCCTTGTGACACAAAACCGGACTTAATGAACCACATGACTTTAACTTCAACGGTTAACATCAGCGTATAAGAATTGTGGATGTTGGACATGTACGCAAAAACCATAAATAGACTACATGTGAAAACTTGTATGCCCAAACTAATGTATGTGTTTTTTCGCTCAAATTGTATAATTTAAATGTGTAAAAGAGATAGTATTGCCTGTACCTATGTATAAATCAAGTTGTTGGTTCGTAGTTTTGAACAAACGAGGAGCTCGATTTGAAAGTATCAAGAGTCGAAGAGCTGTTTGGAATGACAGATGAGTTGATAGTTACGCCACTATAGGTATTTGATACATTTATGCTGGGTTTCCTTGATGGAGCATTTGAAGGCGGTGCTAATATGGCATAGTTGGATCTTGGTGTTGTATTGATGGAGCTGGATGCAGATATCAGCTCATCATCCATGTATAAAGTTGAATTTCTTCTAGCTCTATTCGAGTCGATGCTTGATCTTGACTGTGATCTTGATTGCGACCTTGATCCGGAGCCAGACATATGTGTAATAGTTTGACGTAACGCTCTATTTTCCTCTTTCAACTGATCAATCTCTCTCATCAACCTCAAAACAATACTATCTTGTTCACGTTCCATCATATCGAAAACTTCCTCTGTACTTGGTTTCCTACCACTATTATCGCTATAGCGTCTCTGATGCAACCCACCGCCACCACTCAGCGCCTCGCCAGAATGTGGGCCTTGCACTGTGCTGGAGAAACTGTTTCTTGGTGAGCTTACCGCTGATGACATTGTGGAGGTGGCTCTTCCCATTGAAGATGTTTGATTTGAAGATAGGCCATATGGAACAGCAAGACTATTTGGAAAATCCATAGGATCATGAATGCTTGAAATGGAGCCACGTCTAGGAACAGCAGAGTGGGGAACTCTGCTAGAGGTCAAGTTTGGCACGTTGGAATGCGTTGATCTAATAGGAGAGCATCCGTTATTTGAGCGGTTCCCTATAGGGATAGTGATATGCTGTCTTCCTCTAGCGATTTCATTTTGTGGTATTGAGGGCAACTTGTGAGCCGATTTGACGGAGCTTGATCTAGAGCGGCTGGAGGCCTCAGCGGATAAGGAGCCATTCTGTGTATTGGTAGAGACTGGTGATAATGAAGGCGAGTTTGACACTGTGGAATCGGTTGGTGACTTCTTTGTAGGGAACTTCTCCACAGCAAGCGGTGGAGACACCACAGTGTTAGCAAGGGCTGGTCGTTCTTTATTGTGTGTAGCCATGATCCAAGTATCACTCCTTTTGTATTTGGTTAGCGTCTTTCTGTGTCTTTTATTATGGTATTTGGAGAGATCAGGCAAGTATTAATATGCCAGCTTAAATTGTATCGATCTCTTATCAGTGGTGTCTGGAGTTCCTTATACCTGATTATGTCAATTAATCGTGTCTTTGTGGCTGAAATTTCTCAAAATATTTGAACTTGAACAGCATGCAAACACTCTGAATTGTTGGGGAAATTGAACTGTTTTTGCTTTGTTGAACGAGCACTTTTGTTGTTGTCGTTGTGCATTTCTCAGAATTCATTTTGAGTCTAGAATCACCAAATGCCGAAGAGACACTTTCACGTTTGCTCATCATCACGTTATCGAGCTCAAACGGTAGGGGCGCAGTCTACATATAGTATATTAATATTTCAATTAATTAACACTCTATATTTTGATAATAACTAGCATGGTCTATTATTGGTATCGCTACCTCAAAGCGGTAACAAGACGCTTCTCATCGTCTTTGCTCAACTGTAACAACATCGATATCACCGGCAATAGCTGTTGGCGTTGCTCCTTATGTTCCAGAAATCCGAGCAAGACATTCTTGACATATGCGATCTTCTCATCATTATTCCCAGCATTGACATCTTGAGTAACAGCCTCATGTGGAACATGGCTCATATTGGATGCAATTGAGTTCGATCTCGTGGCAACTGGGGAACCCATTGGTGAGGAAGTTGATGGGCTTTGTTTGGCTTTTTCCTTCAATGAACTCAACTGTGTGGATGCCAATTTGTAATTCTTTGTTAGTCTATCAATCTTCATATTCAATTCCTCGTTGAGTCTCTTCAATATGTTGTTCAGGTTCTCATATTCACGAAGCTTCTTCTCCGATACACTCAAAGAATCTTTCAATTTGTTGATGACACCTGACAATTCATCAGAACTTGATGTAGACGATCTTCTTTCAGATTCTAACTTCTCCTTGAAAGCGGACAACTCTCTGATTTCTCTCTTGTATGACTCCTCTTTGGACTCCCACCCATTCAAGACTCTTTCCAATTCTTGGTTCTTAATTTGCAAGTCACTCAATTGTCTTTGTTGTCTACTCTGAGAGATTGAGTTCTCTGATTTCAGGCGATCATTCTCATCCACCAATTGTGTAACTTGAGAATTCAACTCTTCAATCTTTGAGCTTTGATTTTGTTCACCTTCCAACAATAATCTTCTAATTGTACTAGCTTCTCTTGTTCTCTCTTGTAACATTGCACGACTTTCACTCAATTCCTCCTCTAACTGTTCAGCTCTCTGCTGAGCCTCCTTACAATTGATACTCAACTCCTCGCATTGTTTCTTGAAACTCTCAATTTGGTCACTAGATGTTGATTTACTCTCTTGCAACCCTTCATACTTGTCTTGTAAAACATCAACTTTGTCAACCAACGACTTGTTTTCCTTAACTGCTTCTTCAAGTTGTATCTTCAAGTCGCGTAAGGATTCGCTTAATCTTGTCTTCTCTTGAGTCAATGTGGTCTTTTGTTGATTTAACACAGTCAATTTTGAGCCCAAATCTTTATTGGCAGTTTTCAGCTTAGAAATCTCGTTCAAAAGCTCAGTCTTGTTACTATCATATTCTTTGACTTGTTTTTCAAAATAGCCAATAGTCTTCTCCTTCTGATTCAAGTTTGATTGGGTAATTGTCAACTCTTTTTTCAAAGCTGCCTCAGACTTTTGCACTTTTGGTAACTCCTTGAGCTCATCTTGAAGTTTAGAAATTTTAATAGTCAATTCTGTCTTTTCTGTCAAGAATGAGTTTTGTCTATTTTCAAGATTTTCTTTGGCTTCTTTGACTTTAGCGAGTTCGGCCTGAATCTTCTTGACTTCTTCGCCATTCTTATCTTCTAAGGTCTTGATTTTCGATGTTAACTCCTTATGTTGGGCTTCAAGTTCTGCGGTACGTTCCTGTAGTTGCTTCTTATCCTCCTCTAAGAGACTGGAAGCTTTACGGCTTTGAGTCTTTTCCTTCTCGTGTTCTGTAACTGCTTCAGCGTGTTGTTTTCTCAAAACTTCAAGCTCAACTTTCTGAGCTTCGATAGTTTTCAAGCTCTCTTCCAAATCGCTTTTTTCCTTGCCGTTAGACTCCTTGATCTTCTCAGTCGATTCCAAAAGTCCATTATACTTAGAAGTTAGCTCCTTAATCTCATCTTTTGATGACACCAAGTCATTACCGATATTTCTGAGCATATCCCTTGTATTATCGATCTCTTCCAAGTGTGTCTTGTTTTGAGTCTTTAATTCTTCTTTCTCAGCATCAACAGCTTTAAGTTGCTCTTCCAGCTTTTTGATCCGTTCCTCAAGTTCTGTAATTTGCTGTACATTCTCATCAACAGTCTTACTCGATGATGTTTTCAAGTTTTCGAATTGGACCAAGAGATCTTCATATTTGGCTTTCACTTCATCAAGAGCGTCAACAGCACCGTCATCGACTTCGCCTCTTTCTGAAGTCGGTATCTGCTCAGAGTCTTTAACAGGTAAGTTTGATTCTTGTACATCAGCCTGGTTTTTGTTATTCTTCTTCTTTTTCTTCTTGTTTTTCTTAGAAGATGATGATGTGGTTGCTGGTGAATTGACTTCTTTTTCAATTACATGTGTCTCCTCATTCCCCTTCTGCATCTCCAATTTTTCCTTTTGCCATGACTTTTCCGCTTCTTCAAATTTAGAAACTTTTTCTTCAAGATCTTTATTAGATTTTGAGAGATCGGAGGTCTTCTGTTTAGCAGTTTCTAATTCACCAGCAAGTGCCGTCTTGGACGATTTGAGCTCTTCGAATTCTTTGCTCAGCTCATCGAAGCTAGCCTTAGACTTTTGAAGATTGCTTTCGAGCTCAGTAGACTTCTCTTTGACTGTTGAAAGATCTTCCTTGCTCTTAGTCAATGATTCGTTAGTCACGTCTAAAGTTTGCTCAAGCTCTTGGATCTTAGTCTTGAATTCTGACTCTTTCTCCTTGTGCTGAGACTTCTCATTTTTGTTTTGCTCTTCAAGAGCGAGAATGTCCTCCTTTAATTTGTTGTTTTGGACTTCAAGCTTTTTATTCTCCTCCTTTAGCTCACTATTATTTTCTTCAAGCTTCACAACCTTATTCTTATACTCTTCCAATTCCTGTATCGTCTTTTCAGTGATTTTGGCTGCATCAGTATCATCAGTTGTGGTACTATCAACTACCTCAGTCTCGGTCGATTGGGTCTTTTGCTTCTGGAGCTCTTCTTCAAGTAATTCTATTTTCCCTTGTAGCTCTTTCACTTTGGCACTCTCACCGTCTGACTGATCTTTTGTGATTCTCCGTAGTTCATCGTTGAGCATTGTGTTTTTCATGTTCAGGCTGTTCAAATACTCTGACAATGCGTCACCTTCGTCTATACTAGAGCATGGTGTGTTTTCTTGCAAGATTTTCTCAAATGATGCTATCTTCTCAGCTTTGGCCTTTTCTGCCTTGTATGCATCTAGCAATTGGGGGTATTTTGCCTCGTATTTGGCAAACTTCTTAAGCTTGGCCCTTATTTCTGGAGTCAATGCCCCCGATGATGCTTGTTTCCCATTAGACTCGTCATCAACACCCGAAGATGCTTCGTTGATTTCTTCGTCAATCTTTTCAATTGCCTTACTATCAATAGGAGCTGTGCTTGAGCGACGGGGAGAGCCAGATTCCTCTATGTTCTTTACCAACTCATCAGACAAGTTCTTCCCTATTTGTGATATCCTCGAGAACATGTTTGGTTGGGTATCTCGATTCTCGATCCGATAACAGCAGTGTGGTCTTTAAGCTCAACAATCGACAATAATGTGCTCCAACTAGAGTGCAGTACAGATTAATCCTTTCTAGCACTTATTCTAAACGACTCCAACCTCGCGTGCTTGTTGTTGAAATTGTGGAAACTGCTACGAAGTGAATGCAATCAAACTGGTGTCTTTAGTAAATAAAGAACACCGCCCGTGAATTCACAGATTTTTATTACGTAATCAGCATACGTAGTGCAGATCTCATGATCCAACGCTATACGTACTAAAGTCTGATAGTGTAAAGTAAATTTCTAGATGTGAGTAGTACATAAACTCTCTACAAGGATTTTAAAGCAAGCAAACTTTTATTTGATCTGCAAACAGACGAAATCTGGTATAAAAGAGGCTAGTTATATACAGTGTGGTTCACGAGGTGATTCAATACCCTGCCAGATTTGGACCCTGGTTTGGATGATCCTCCACTAGAGACGCTCCCAAATTTCTTATCTTTATTTATGGCATCTGAAACTTTGACTCTTGGTTCGATTACCAAGGATCTATTGTACTGCTCATCAATGGTCAAAAGATCGGATAGGTGGTATGTGATGTAATCCTGGTATTCTTCATTCTTTCTCAAATTGTAATTCAATGACTGGTATCTTGAAATTTCTCTCAAGATTTCCACAGTCTTGCTTCTTTTCGCAAAGTTCACCAATTTGTGATCACCGTGCAAATAGTCAGGGTTACCGTTGGTAGTGAATGTAAGATCTGAAAGATAAACACCAAGGAAAGGAACACATGGCTTATCCTGGATGAATCTCAAGTGTTCTCTGTATTCACTGAAGTTTCTGCTCGAGTTCATCAAATCATTCATTTGCTTCATCATCGAATAAGTCTTTTCTGGGACGGCTTTCCATGTTTTCTTCAATCTATGAATTGGTGATGAGTACAAAGCGGAAATGATAGCTGTCATTGATGAGAAATTGTTTAGTGTACGGCATTTTTCAGCAACATTAACAAAATATTTGATAACATTGACTCTTTTCTTAACATCATTATGTCTCACAATCTCTGTGGAGATGAAATTGGTCAAATCATTTGAGTGAGAGATAAACTCTTGAAGATGAGGGTTCCCACCAAAAGAGCCATATTTGTTGTTCCATGCTTTATCCAAACACTCAACTTGAGTGATTTTAGAATATGTATCATACTCTTTCACAGTCAACTGTCTGGCAAACTCGTTAAAGTCAATATCTGAAAACTTCATCTTCTTGATTTTAGAGCTAAATGACTTAACTGGAAGCTTTTCGGTCTTGACAGGTGTTGGTACGTAATCTACCACTTTGGCCTTGATCTCATTGTAAAGCTGTTCACTACTTGGGAATTTTTGCTCTAGCAAACTTTCAGCAAATGGAAGCCATATGCTTTTCAATGTCGAATCAACATAGGTTGGAACCCAATATTTTTGTAAAAGGGTCTTCATTATGTTGACAACTCTCAGTTTGATAGGATAAGATTTCTTCTCGACCCAATCGGTGTATTCTTCGTAAGCAAGATTTTCAGGTGGTTCAACGTTAAATCTTTGGATTAGTTGTCTGATCAAATCACTAGTTTTGAACATACTTCTGAAAGTTATCAAGAAAGTCATATTGAAAGAAGCATCTAGTAAATCATGATGTGTCAATCTTTGAATTAATGCTTCTCTGGTACCACCTTTCACCATGTCATTTGCGGAGAAGATCAAGTCATACTCTTCAGATTCCAAATACCATGGAACATCTTTTACGATATTTCTATCAAACGTACTTGCTGGCATAGCATACTCATCTGATGTTAGCATACTATCGCCTCTTTCCGAAAGCAGTATCTCATAATTGAAGTCATCATTCATCACTCTTGTAGCATAGCTTAATATAGTTTCCCTCTCAGTGATCAATTGGGAGACTAGTACAAGAGAAATCTCAAGTAATTTGAAACTTTTGCGAATAGAATCAATCAGGTTTTTGTCAACATTGATTGAGATATCATTGTCACCTTCGACATCTAGATTTTGTAATTCCGTTTCAAGGATCTTTGCACTCTTCTCCGGTTCAACATTAGCAAACTTGTTTGTACTATCAAGCGAATCTTCTTTGATGGATCTGAAAACTGTTGGATCTGGTAAAGTCAACTGTTGAGCATCCATAATTATTGTGACACAGATATCACGCAGGTCTTGTTTAGATTCGAAAAATTCAGTCAAGATAGGATAAACAATATTGGAGGGATCAAAATCTGGAGATGGAGATGATGAGTTTCTTCTTGCTTTCAAGAAGATTGAAAAATCTAATCCTTCAATGATGTCAATATATTTGGAGGAGAATCCCAAGGTTTTGTAGATTTTGGACAATACTTCAACATTTCTAGACAAAGTATTAGGTTTTGTCTCTAGAAAGTCCAAAACTTCTTCCAATAATTGTAGAAGTTGGTTCTTCATTTCCACCAGACTTTCCAGAGTGTCTCTATTCAAAAGTGTTTTTGGTACCCTTTTGTGATGTAAAGATTTGGCAATTTGCTTTCCTGAGAATGGATCTTTTGGCTCTGGTAGGAAAGGGTTGGACCAATTACCACCTGAAAAGAACCCTGTTAAAAATCTTGGGTAAACTTGAGGCAAATAATGCTGCTCATTAAATTGGTTGGATGAAATTTGTGTAAAGACTTTAACCACAGAAATGGCATTTTTCTTCAAGCTCTCAACTTCAGCCTCGACTTGATTCAAATAACTAACGTTATTGACTTCACTATCACTCTCCAAATTCACACCAGGTTTCATATCCAACTTAATGGTATCCTGTGTACTTGTACTGAAATTTCTTTCGGAGACAGTAGTTGCAGATGATGCAGAACCTTCACTTTCAGCAATTGTCAAATACAAATTACCATTGATACCCAACTGTGCAATGGATGCAGAGATTTTTTTCAATCTTCTCTTCACTCTATTATGATAACCGGATTGTTGTAAATCGTGTTGGGCCAATCTGGCTGCCAAATTAATCAAGACACCAAGTCTTGAAGCGATATTGAAATAAGTGTAAAAAAGCACACTAACTTTTTTCTGTAATGCGTCAACCGTTAATTGTAGAAAATAGATGAATGCATCTCTAAGACCTGGCCATGTTTTAATATCTGTTGGATCATAGTAGAAAAGATCAGGAGTACAATATAAAGAGCTATTCCATGGATGTACAGTAGTGGCTGAAGGTAGAGAGGATTTTGATCTTGTGCTTTCCTTAGCACTACTCTTTCTTTCATAACTCATAGCAGATGGTCTACTTTTGATATTCGTTCTTTCTTGACCTATTTGATGCATATCCACAGTGAACAGTTGAGAAGAGTCTTGGCTTTTAGTTGGAATGTTGAATTTTGTATTTTCATCAATTTCAGGAGTTTCAATGAAAGGTAGCTCTTTACAGTAAATGTTCAGCTCAGCGTTGTAATAGATCACTTTGTCATCTGTAGTTGCCTGTGGAATCCATATTGGAACGTTTGAACTACCTGTACTGTTGAAAATTGATTCTGCCTCTTGAGCACTGACAAAGTTGATATTCCCAACACTTGAAACTCTGCTGGAGATTTCAGTTGTGCCGACGGATTGGTATTTCCCCTGTCTTGAATCAGATTGATGACTATGTTCTGAACTGGCAAAACTCACCGTACTGTTTTTTCTAGGTTTGGAACTTTCATCAATTAAACTGGATTTTAGCACAGAGAGAAGAGTAGGTTGCTGCTGATGTTGCTGTTGTTGTTGCAATGCAGTGTTCGACTGTTGTGCTTGATCTTGTAAGGACTGTTCATGTTCAAAAGTTGCAGCCCAACTCTTGGTGTATGAGCTTGGGAACCAGCCCCTAATAGCTCCATTCTGAGTGAATACCACACCATCCCACCAGCCTGAGTCTGTTTTGGCTAGCACATACACAATATCGCCAAGGTACAGGTTCAACATGTTTGGCTTATTACTCCTGAACTCTTGAATTGCAGAGACTGTATCAATGGGCTTGATATCCTCTGTGTCAAGTTTGTTGGTAGGACCACCATTCCCTTCTATGCTTGCAGACATTCCGGTGCTTTAAAATGGACAATCAGTGTAGCTATGTGGTTTGTTAACTAGATGGCGAATGACAGAGTAATTGCAGTATCAACGTATCAGCTAATTATAGTCAATTATCGAGCCTAGGATTCCAGCTTTGATATGAATTGATAATTCCAGTCTGTAATATGCGGGAGAAACAATGGCGTCTAAATTATCAACCTTAAGTCACTTTTCCTTCTTTGCTTCACGGGTTCTTTAGCTCCACGGTGTTCTAGCCTTAAAGATTCCTTCACCAGCACCAATGTATTAGTGAGTTTATTGATGCCTGAATTTGATCTTTTGCCCTTGGTTTTATACTGTTTCTAGGTAAACATTTTTTTAGCTTCTTCATCACAATAGAGATTGGAAATTTGAACCTACTTTTCGGGGGAATGTACGTTCAGTTCCGGGAATGTCACGTGTGCCTTTTTTCCATGGTCGGAAATTACCTAAAGAGGCAATGTACGCTTGAATATATTATGGTCAAATACTGTTTTGATTTAAAATGTTATATAAAGTGGACAAAAGATCCCATTTCAACTATGGACGTAATCTTCTTGGATCACGAGGGAACAAGGAGGCACGACGGATGTTCTTCAAGTCCAAGTAGAACATAACAACACGTTCCAAACCGATACCACCACCGGCATGTGGAGGACAACCATAAGTGAAGGCATCAACGTAATCTTTCAAACCAGCAGACAATGGGTCCAACTCATGGTGTCTCATTCTTTCGGCCAATAATTCTGGGTCGTGGATACGTTGAGCACCAGACAAGATTTCTTCACCTCTCATGAAGAAATCGTAAGAGTTTGAGTATCTTGGATCTTCTGGATCTGGCATGGTGTAGAATGGTCTGATGGCCAATGGGAATTTGTCCAAGATGTAGAAATCGGTGTCGTATTCTTCACGGACCAATTTACCCAATAATTTTTCATCTTCGGTGCTCAAATCTTCAAATTCAGCAATATCAGTTCTACCACCTTTAGTACGTAATAATTCAATACCATCTTTGAAATGTAAACGAACCATTTTACCATCTTTTGGTAATTTGAATTCTTCCACTGGGTATTGCTTTCTAACGATGGCGATTTCCTTAGCGTATCTAGTTTTCAATTCACCAAAGATGAAAACGAATAAATCAGATAACAAATCTAAAACTTCGTGGTAGTGTTCTTCAAAGGCCAATTCCAAATCTAAACCAACAAATTCAGTCATGTGACGATGAGTGTTGGAGTTTTCAGCTCTAAACACTGGGGCAACTTCGAAAACTTTTTCGAAATCAGCAGCAATCAATTGTTGTTTGTATAATTGAGGAGATTGAGCCAAGTAAGCCTTGTTCTTGAAGTAGGTAACTTCAAAGACATTGGACCCACCTTCAGATGGAGCACCTAACAATTTAGGAGTGTGGATTTCAGTGAATTTACGGCTTTCCAAGAATTCTTTAAACAAGGAGGTGACACCTGCTTGGATTTTGAAAATGGCTTGGTTTGTAGTGGTTCTCAAATCGATAACTCTAGCTTCTAATCTGGTATCCAAGTTAACAACTGGTAACCCAGCAGCTTCAGCTTCGGCTTCAGATCTGGTAGCATCTTCAATCAAGATTGGTAATTGTTGTGGAGTTTCGACAATGGTGTAAATCTTGGTGATTTGCACTTCACAATCTTGCACAGTGGCGGATTTGATCAATTCATCAACTTTTCTAACGACACCATGGACTAAGACAATAGATTCCAAGTTGATAGAACCGGCCCATTTGACCATTTGCTTGGAAACGGATTCACCATTGGCCTTGACCAAAGTTTGAATCAAATCGGCTTGTTGTCTCAATGTTAAAAAGGCTAAAGTGGCACCTTGTTGACGAGTAGTGTGAACTCTGGCTCTGAAGACAACTTCTTCGCCATCATTGGCAGCGGAAAGATCTTCAAATTTGACTCTCTTGATACCTGTTCTGGAAGAGGATTGGATCAATGGTAATTTACCATAGTTTTCCTTAGCAGGGTCATTGGCAGCTTGGGCTTCCTTTTCAGCCTTTTCCTTGGCTAATTGAGCAGCTCTTTCTTGCTTCTTACGTTCTTTTTCCTTTTCCTTTTCCAATTTCTTCAAGGCTTTCTTGGATAATGGTTGACCATCTGGACTAGATACAAAACATCAGTTGTTAGAATCAATTTCATGCCCTAAGAAACAATACGATTTAATACCTACCCTAAGACGACGTCTTCAGCTGGAGCAGCAGCTGGGGTTTCACCTTCTGGTTTTTGTTCGTTAATTGACAATTTTTGCAAGTTTTCAGTGTTGTCAGACATCTTTGAGCTTCCAATTTACTGTCTTCAAACGCAACATCTTCTTTAAAGGATTCAAAGCTTTTCAGTTTAAAGCTGTCGACCGTTTTGCGTTTCGGGATGCAAAAAAGATTACATAATTTATTACTAATCAGTATACGCTACTGACCCGGACATGATGTCTTATTATACAAACTAGGTTGCTGATTGTAGGTCTATTTGTTGTTCTTGTTGCTGCTGTAGCTGCTGCTTAAGCCTCTGCTTCTCTAGTCCTTCTTTTCTCTTGCGTTCTCTTCTCTGTTCTTTTGTCTCTTCTTGTTGTTCCGCATCTTTATGCTGAACTTGCATCTGTGCAATGGCCTCGTAAAGCATTCCTAATCTTTTCTCATTTTCTTGGAAACGGTCCAAAGACAGTTGTGTCACTGTTTCCAAGTAGTTCTCAGAGACAAAGGCAATGTACTTGTCATTCTCGGTGTCGTAGAACCCGATGGGTATGTCCAGTTTAATCGATATTCTAATGGCAACGATATTGTTGATACCAATACCACTCTCTCTGAACCCACAGGACATGGCAGTAGTGTACAAGGCAGATGCAGTTTCATAGTCACGACATTTGACATGCAAAATTAAAGGCTCGAACTTGAACAATATGTATCTTGTACTTAAATCGCTGAGCTGTGATGCTGGCATCTCACCAAATTGAAACTTTTCAGTGTACCATTTCTGGATCTTGGACTTGTCATGTTCCACAAACAACCAGCGACCACCGTCACCTTTCCCACCGATCTTGCTGTGTTCTGTGTCTTTCACTTTCACACCTTCAACAAACACACTCACTCTACCTGAACAAGACGAAGTGGTGACCATGTCTTGATGAGCATTGATCAGATTCATGATTGGAATACACAGCTCATCGATTGAACCCTTTGGCGAGATGTCCGGAACATTGCCCAACGTCGTTTCGATCTGGCTCAAAATCTGCTGCTTCTTCTGCAAAAAAGGATCTTGTGACATTCTTCCCAGACCTTTGTTTTCAAGTCTTTTCCAATATAGAAAAATCAGTGATAATGGTTCAGAAATTTTTCAGACTTGGTTATCACACATGTTTTTTTTAATCTCGAAATTAAAACAAACAATAATCATCTTCTTATCACTACTACCCAAGAGCAAATACTACTGAAACACACACCCAGAAAGGAAGCAATGGACCAGCCGCAAATACTGAACGAGCCTTCACATGATCCAGAACGTGCCACAATCCTGCTAATGGGATTGAGACGGTGAGTACAGGTCTCCTTATCTTCCAGAGTATAAAGGGAACTAACTGAAACAACAGTGGTGGGAAATCCTCTATTTGCAAAGTCGTCTTCCACAATATGCAACCATTGGACACTCTTTACCTGGAGTCGACATCGAAACCAACAACAGAACACTACTCCTCATTGATCGACTTGGCCGTCATGGAACTCCCGGGTCAATTGAACTATTTCGAACCTTCATACGACTCGGAGAAGTTATTCCAAAGTGTAGGTGCACTTGTCTATGTCATTGATAGTCAAGATGAATATTTGAATGCATTGACCAATTTGGCCATGATCATCGAGTACGCTTATAAAGTTAATCCAGATATACATATAGAAGTGTTGATTCATAAAGTTGATGGGCTAAGTGAGGATTTTAGATTGGATACACAGAGAGATATTATGCAAAGAATAGGAGACGAATTGTTGGATCTGGGGATTGAAGGTGTCCAAGTGTCATTTCACTTGACATCTATCTTTGATCATTCCATTTATGAAGCCTTCTCGAGAATTGTACAAAAATTAATATTTGAATTACCATCTTTGGAAAACTTGTTGGATAATTTGGTTCAGCATTCCAAGATTGAAAAAGCATTCCTGTTTGATATCAATAGTAAAATTTATGTCGCTACTGATTCGTCTCCAGTGGATTTACAAACTTATGAAGTCTGTGCTGAATTCATCGATGTCACTGTGGATTTAAATGATCTATACGAAAACAAACTTTCAAATGAACCGCTAAGATGCTCATCTGTGTTGCAAAACGGATATGTTCTAACATTTCATACAATGATTAGAGGTCTAGCACTGGTTGCCTTGATAAAAGATACTGATGTTGATGTCACTATGGCTGTTGTTGATTGTAATATTGACATATTTAATAAGGCTTTGAAAGAGATATGGAAGAGATCAATACTACATTGAAAGGATTAATATATAGGCGTATATACAAGGGGCATATTGTAACAAATTGATCCATACGTGTAGTCTATTGATGGCCATTTAAAGAGAACATACCGACTTGCAACATAAGGGGATGATTCCCCGTTTATGTACAGCTAAATTTCATTATAATCATAGCAATTACTGATCATCCTTAGCGAATAGTGTGTGGCCGACTGTTCATTAATGGGAATGATTGATTATTAGAATAACTGGGACAGATTTATACTCGTGGTTGATTACATAATCACATATCTCTATAACTCAATAACTCAATAAAACATATTCATTTTTCCCCATTAAAACTAAGCTTGGAGGTTTGTACTTGGATTGTCATCATGTTTGAGTGTACTATGTCTTCACCATGCAATATTTAAGGATAATTTAAATTTTTCGAATTTTTAAATTATCATGTGTTATCAATTTTTCATTTGGGTGAAAAATAAGTGATAGTTAATTTAGTTGAAATTCGTCAAAGCCTAAATTCGAATTAGCCTAATCGCCTAAAACTTACGTTGTATCATATTGGTATCTTTTCAAACATAAATTTGAGGCATTTTACCTGGTTTAAACATTCTCGAGAGTTGATATACACTACTTATTCATATTCGGTTTGGACACTCATCTATAAACTTAGCTCAGTATCTGCAGCAGTTATAATGCGCATTGCAGCAGTGTAATAGCGGTCCAGTATGATGTCGGATATAAGCGTTGACATGTAGCTCTTAATAATTAAGGTGGAGTGAAAAAGAACTACAAAGTTACAGTTATGAACTACAAATTTGGGTAAAAATAATGATCATATTTTGATTCGGTATACCCCCACTCTTCCCATCTAAAACTGGGTGTAGACATTTATGGCTTTCCATGCTGTTTTTTTGCTCATGCTGATGCAGTAGCTGCAAGTAATTTGGATCTTAGTGACTCTTCAACCTTATGAAATTGAGCAGCACCGCCACTATGAATTTCTCTCTTGTCAAATTTACTCTCGTATTGGTGAACTTCGTCCTTGTATTCCCAAGATAGAGTCACTTGGCTCGATGGACCTGAAGCCTGGGTCCCAGGAATAGTATTATTTGGTGCTAGTGTTATAGTAGATGGCGCTATGGATGATGATGAGCTTGTCGCAGATGTAGTGGACGCGGTGGATAGTTGTGCTGCAGCTGAAGATTGTAAAGCTTGAAGTCTTGAGTTGATAGCAGAGGCCTTGGCGATACCTGATGATAACGCTAAATCTCTATCGACAGCTATATCTTGTGCAGTTGCTGAGCTCAGCAATAAAGAGAATGCGGCTAAGACTGTGTTGAAATGCATTGTGGATTGATAATTAATTTGTACTTTGATAAACTTGAAGGAGCTGCATCTGGATCAGTGTGCCATCCACCTCCCATTTATATAGCTACATAGTCATGAAATGAATTTCACAATCCCGATTCCCAGTTGGTACATTGAATCCAGATTTAATATTTCTATTGATCTTTGAATTTGAAACATGAGATCTGAAAAACACGATCTAAAACGTCAATATGCATCTTTACCAACAAATATGTGGGAATATTATTAGAAAACATGGCCTCAAAACCTCAAAAAAAAAATGGCGAGGTGTTCTGAACTGAGATAGCCTACTGAACATGGTATTACAGATAGCGTCTAGATCTCTGAAGTATACGGATCTTAGTGGAATTGAGGAGGTAGTTGCCGATTTCAGATGCTTTTTATTTCAGTTCTAGATGTTATATGCACGATTTGACCTCGAGAATGTGCCATTAGATTTTTCGTCGATCATTCAGGAACCACAACAGTAGTCACCCACATTCAGGTGTGAACCAGTAAACAAATACTCATGAGGTAAACAAGGAGGCGATGTTACATACCCGACTACCAATACGAAGAAATTATCAAATAAATACTGTGTGTACTGTGATATGTAATGTTTTCTTTTCTTTTGTGGGAATTTATACAAGTGAAGATTGGTCTTTATCCTTATGCGCATGTTCCCTATGATGAGTTTCCGGTTTATCATGGTCTAGAACAATAGCCTCTCTGCTAACATTATCATAGTTGTTACTATCCAATTCGTATTCATCATCTCCAGAGGCAGCAGCAACACGGCCTTCGAATTTTTCAACATCAGCATCAGCACTTAAATCTCTATGGAATCTTTCTGGACCAGCCAAGACACAGATTAATAAGAACACAAGGACACCAGTCATGAATAATGCCATGACTTTCCCGTAATCATGAACATCAGGACCAATTTCAGGTAATGGGAATTTCTTAGTTGCACCTGATTCGATAGTGGCAGAGGCCGAAGAGACCAAGTTCCCCAATTGGTAGGCAAGCCCACCAAACAAGGCTCTAAATTCCACTGGTGATAATTCAATCAAATGAATTGGTAAGACACCCCACATTGCCATAACGAAGAACTGCATAAAGAACCCTGAGGCCATGATTTGTGATTGGGATTTGGCAAAGAAAGTTGGATAGATCAATGCAGCGGCGATGGTACAACTTATAGTTAGAGATAATCTTCTTCCTGTGAACTCTGAGAATTGACCCATAACTAGACCACCACACATGGCACCCAAGTTAACGACAACCATTGTCACTGTTCTTTGATCAGCATTTAAACGAAGTTGTTTTGTTAACATTGTTGGGAACAGGTCTTGAGACCCATGAGAACTGAAATTCATACCACTCATTAGGAAAACAAGATAAATGAATAGGAGCCAATGTTGTTTCATGGCCTTTTGTGCATTCAAGAGGAACTGTTTTAATGGTGAGATATCATGTTTCCCATCTTGTTCATGTTTCAATTTTTGTAATTGTTTATGTTCGATAAAGAATGGTGATTCTGGATGGAACAATCTCCAGATGAATAGGATAGCTGGAGGAGCAGCACTGAACCAGAATAAAGCTCTCCAACCATGTGTAGTGAATTCAAAAGCACGGAAGAAGACGATGGCCAAGATGTAACCCAAGTTATAACCTGGTAGGAAAATACCACTGAGCACAGATCTTGCGTGCACTGGAGCATTTTCTAAAGCTGTCACTGAACTGAGAGAATAACAACCACCCATCAATATCCCAAAGATACTTCTCACGGCCAAGAACTGGGCATAAGTTTGGACAAACCCTGTCCCAATCTCAATAACGACAAATAGTCCGACACAGATAAGATATGCTGGTTTCCGACCATACGTATCTGATATGAATCCAAATATCACTGCCCCAAGCGATCTAAGCATTAGCACTAGGGTGATCCCCCAAGTGATGTCGGTGATTGATACTTTTAAAGTCTCAGCAATGGCACTGACAGATGCCGAGACACAGAAGAAGTCAAAAGCGTCAATGGTCCAAGCCATGTATCCCATCATGAAGAAGTTCCATTGTGTTCTAGACATGGATCTGAACGCTGGCACTGGGTTTAGCGCTTTGAAAGAGGTGTTTGGGAGCTGGAATAGTGAAGGGATTCTCGTTGCGATGTAATGACGGGCATCTCTGAAGGACATTTTGTTGTGTGTAGTATATTTGGAAACAAATTGTAGCTCTACCAGAATGTATGGATCCAGATCAATATTTATAGACTGGGATATATTGGGGTAAATACCACCTAGTACGTCCATGATTATAATTGCGGTGGAATTGTACGAGACTTACCCCAGACTTGATTTACGAAACATTGACTAGCGGATGATCATCTTTTCACAGTTGTTGTAAGGCATTAAAAAATTATTGAATCGTAAAGGGTTCTCTCTAGGCGCTTAACCAAACTGGAATAGGACAGGCTGCGTGGGGGTCTAAACAAGCTGTTACGTACTTGACCAATTAGTGCTGTTTAGACGGTACCGAGTACAACTTGTGACTCTAATGTTCCACCGGCCACTCGGGGTTTAAAAACATTGGCGTCTGGGGCGGGCGGCTAATGTCAAAAAGTCACATCACAGGCTTGACGTGAATTGTCTACGATACTTTACGTGGGGGCTACTGTACGATGGACCAGTGGAGAACATAGTATTACACTTGGCTATTCAGCTCCTTGTTGATCAGCTCGCTCCACAAGTACACAACAGCAACACCTTTAACACTGCTACGGCCAAGCCCTTTCCTAGCAATGATCCCATCATGGGCATTCAGCACATTCACATAGCAGGCAAACTTGTTCCAGCTGAGCTGACTCAAGTTACAAAGGATCTTTTGACGTTTCTTGTCAAATGGGTATGTCCGAGTTTCCCGGAAGATCTTGTACTCTCCAATGTCTGGGTCTTGGAAAATGGACGACAAGTGGGTGTATAGTTTGTCCACTTTGGATTTCAAGATTAGGACTTTTGGTGACGATGGCTTTGTACTATCCTCATTGGCGGAGGAGATCAACTGATCAACTGATGTTGTCTCATCCTTACCGGTCCTTGGTGAGTAATCTGGGATATTCATAGCGGTCTCCAACGCTTCACCTGCAGCGTCTTCTAATCTCTCTTGGAAAGTTTCTTCTCCCCCATCATCATCATCCAAGCATTGCCCATCTGCACCATGCTTTTTGGAATTGGCCAATTCCCTCAGAGCTTTGATATCTGGCCCCTTATACGTCTTGACAATGATATAACTAGTTATCGAACCAATAGTACTAGCAGTGACAATTAGCGGGATCCAAATCGGTAATATACAACATATCGCCACAAGGATCATGCCATATCTCAGTTTACTCGTCCATGAACTCGAAGGTTTCTTAAAATTTGCATCTCTAAACGTGGATTCGGACATATTGACAATCTTGGGTTTAACATCAATCCCACGCACAGTGTATGTCGACAATAAGTCTTCTTGTTCAAATTCAAATTTCAAATCCAATTGATCCCAATGTTGTTCAAATGGGTTCTTATTCGTGATGTAACTCGTAAAGAAATTAACAGATCTATCATGTCTAATATTGGCAAATAAAAATCTCTTCTTAAATTTGGATAACCCTTGGAAATATTCACCTTCACTCAATTTAACCAAAATTTCACCTTGGTCTTTAATGAATAACTCCCTACCAACAAGTCCCAAGATGGAACTCCCCAGGATATTCAACAATTGATACCTTTTTTTGAAAAAATAAACACCCAAGTGCGGTGAGGCAAATGAAGTGTAAAATTGTGGTGACACTGTATCGAAAAACCCCAATTTCTCCAATTCTCCAATAATGTATCTTGACACAAGCCCACCAAGCGAATATCCAACAAAACTTATTTTAGTAATAGCAACACTTTCCACTTGCAACAATCTTTGCACTTCGGACAAAATCTCCAAAAGCATACGTTGCCCGACAATCTCGATCCCATCATACGTTTTGAAAAGCGCTGAACTCTTGGGTCTTATAGTGCATATCTTTTCTTGTGGCACTTGAACAACATTATGAATTGCCTCTTCAATGGCTTGTAAATGCGAAGCACCTCCCCATAATCTAAATGTAGTATCCCGTTAGTACAATCTTTGGACCCTGTATATATAGTACTAAGTGACACATACCCATGCACGAGAACAAACAGGTGTCCTTCCTTCTTAGACATTGTTGGTCTAATGCTAATCAATGTTGGGTGGATTGTCGACAGTTCTATCGAATTTATAATATATAGATATATAGCATTCGCAGTGAGCTTTATTGCATGTGAATTGATAATGAATTTCCGCCACTTCCGAAAGTAGCAAAGTGTCAAAACGACATGTGCCGAATTTGCACAGTTTTGGCGCAAAGCAAGCCCTGGGACTGCAAAGTTTGCAAAGTTTCAGTGAAATTTGCGAAGTTTGTTTCCTGATTAGGAGCGACTCGTATAAACTGGAAATCGCTGTCATAATTTACAACTAGTGCTGAATATTCAACGAATCGAATACAAAGAAATATTATACAGTGAAACAAGGAGTTTGGAAATAGATACGGTTCTTTAATCCTCCATTGCTATATAAACACAATGATGTCCTGTTCCCCAAATCGACAGTGATCATCGCGATGAATCATGAAACATTCTTGCTACAAGTACGAAGTACAGTGGGTCCTGCCTACGATCAGTCCAGACTCCAGGCTGAGTGGCCACTGGCCTGGCCCTGCCTAATCTATTTACGTAGGCAGAGAGATATCCAGACTCGCGCATTTGCTCAGCCGGTCCTTTGAAAAAGTTTAAAATTACAATTAACTGGAATCTGAAACTTTAGCACTTTCAACGTGAAACTTTAGCAGGGAAAGAAGGGCCCAAGTATGAGGACCACATACTGAACATTGATCAAGATCAAGATCAAGATCAGGATCAACAACCAACTGGACTCGTAGTCGTCTTCAGGTCACACGCGTCACTGACAAACAGTCGCACAATGACGCACTTTGTTTATCCAGGCCAAGGCCATTTTTTATTTTTTGATATGTAGCATCTAGCTACGTACATAGCGATTTTGCGTAGTAAAGAAAAAAGTGAACCTGTGAACCTTTTGCACTAGAAAAAAGGTGCTTCCGTATACTATTTATACACACTGTTCAGCTGCTATACAAAGAGCACCCAATACCTAGTACTGACTAGATACGTATCGAGGGATCCCAAGATAGAGATCAACAGTATCCGAATTTCAGGTATTTTATTTGCAAGGTTCAAACTACCAGCAAGGGAAATTACAGGAAACTAGATCAACAGAATCAGCAACATCCAGAACAATGTCACAACCATCTTCACCAGGTTCTGACTCTTCATATTTCGATAATGGTATAGGCCCAACCAGTGGCGCTGCCGCTGGCGCTCCTCCTTCAAGACCTTATCCTGCCAGACCGCAATCAGTACTACAGAAATCAAGCTCATCCATAATGACCATGTCCAAGCTGTATGAACAACAACAGCAACAGAATAGCAATTCGAGCCAATACCTCGTACCAGGAGGTGCAACTTCCAGTGCCAACCCAGTGAATCGTTTACCAAGCCCCAAAAGTCCTAAACTATTCCCCAAATCATCATCTACTTCAAATAAAAAGTTACATCGTCGTGTTTTATCTGGCGGCTCTTTAAAAGATCTGGATTATTTCTCAATAAAACCATCAAAATCACCATCATCACCAGGATCTCCAGCGTCACTTGAAGGTGGGGCCAAATTGGGATACACAGGCTCGGGACAACCTCCAGTCTCACCAGGCGCTGTGAAATTACCAACTTTCCAAAGAATTGAAGACCAATCTCCTCCAATGCCCACTGAACAATCCACTCATACTACGAATACAACGAGTACTGGAAGTCAATCTCAACACAGACCTTCGATGCCAACTTTCAAATCAGGCTCAAGCCTTGGAAGTGAACCTAATCTGTCACCTTTCTATTCAAACCCGAATCTAAGCGCTTCGAAACTGTTGGATAGAAGAATGGCAAGGGAAAAAGTTTCACAGGATGATGCAGAGCAGATTAAGGAAGAGTTTGTCTCTGGACAAGATCTATTTGTTCATGATAAAGAAGAGTTGGATAAACAGTACCAGGACAAATTAGCCATCTTGAGAATGGAATATGAAAAAAATAAACAGTTGAATAAACAAAATAAAGAGAAGGATCAAGACATGAAACAAGATGAAGACTATGACGATGAAGATGATAGTGATAGTGATGTTGATATTCATTCCCTCAACACAAATAGTGAAGAACTACATCACACTAATACGCTACGTTCAAGAATCGCTCGGAAGGCCACTATAACATCGGGAACTTCAAGCAGTGCTGGTACCAATGATGAGAAGAAAGGTCTGCACAGATTTAAGAGTGTCATGAAGAAACTAATCAACCCGGAAAATTACAGTTCAGATGAAGACGAACAACCTTTGGATGATCCAGTGGAAGAAGCAGCTTCATCATCTTCATTCATGCATAATTTGAGCGGTGGTGGGATGGCGCCAGGTGGTACGAAGTGGCAACCACCAGAAAAACCTGATGACGAGGAAGCACAGCATAAGATTGTCGCTGATGATGGTATTGAAATGCATGCCCTGGACCCTGAATTGTTTAAGAATGAGGCTAGTAAAATCGTTGGTGCTCATGTCCATGGTCATAATAGAACAAACACTACATCGTCGTCGTTCAATGAGGATATAAACACTCTGCAAGGCTCGAATAGCTCATCACATTCTGATTCATTTTTGGCACCAAATCCCGATTTGTACCTACGTGATGAAAATGGGATTTTTGAAATGAAATTGGATAATAATGATCAATACATTGCACCTCCAGAAAAAGTGCGCGGTGGTGTGCTATCTTCATTGCTAAGAATGTATCAAAACCCATTGGAAGCCTCAAGATCTCAACAAAGTTTCCTGTCAGATGATAACACCACGGGGTTCTTACACTCAGGTTCATTATCACCAGCTCAATCAAGGGCAAATGGTGCACAGCATCATAATATGGATTATTCCTCGCTTGCCGGTCGTTTGAAAGGATTGGGGAAAAAGAAGAAAGTTGTCATTGATGATAACGCCACTAAATTTGATGATGACAATATCGATCTAGGTGCTGAAGGTCATCATCATATGAGACAGAATAGTAATGCATTACCAATTTTCGAAAAAAAAAGACCCAAGGGAGGCAAGAAGAAAAAACCAACAAATTTGATGAAGTCAAAGAGAGAGCAAGCACAAGCTAGAATCACTGTGCACATTGCCGATATCTTGCAAAGACAACGATTCATCTTGAGAATGTGTAAAGCATTAATGCTGTATGGTGCACCAACACATAGACTCGAAGATTACTTGACGATGACTGCTCGTGTTTTGGAGATTGATGGACAATTCATCTATTTCCCCGGATGTATGATTGTTTCATTTGGTGATGCCACCACTAGAACTTCTGAAGTGCAATTGGTTAGATGTGCCCAAGGATTGGACCTATACAAATTACACAGAGTGCATCGGATTTATAAACAAGTTATCCATGACTTGGTTGGTGTCGAAGAAGCCAGTAATGACTTGGATGAATTGTTATCCTCGAAGCCTGTTTATTCGACATGGCAAACCGTTTTCATGTTTGCATTCTCTTCTGCGATGGTTACACCATGGGCTTTTGGAGGTGGTTGGATCAATATGCCGCTAGCGTTTGTCATTGGTGGGTCCATTGGTGCTCTGCAATACATTATTGCACCAAGATCCAACTTGTATACAAATGTTTTCGAAGTGACATCTGCCATTGTCGTTTCATTCATCGGTCGTGCCCTTGGGTCCATCAGTGGTTCAAATATCTGTTTTTCTGCAGTGACACAGGGGTCCCTAGCATTAATCTTACCTGGGTATATGATCTTGTGTGGGTCCTTGGAACTACAATCTAGAAATTTGGTTGCCGGTGCAGTGCGTATGTTTTATGCCATTATCTACTCTTTATTCTTGGGGTTTGGTATCACTTTGGGTGCTGCGCTATACGGATGGATTGATAGTGGTGCCACTTCAGAGACTACATGTGCTGTTAAATTAAGTCCATGGTATAATTTTATCTTTGTCCCCTTCTTCACACTGGGGATGGCTATGGTTAATCAGGCCAAATGGTTCCAATTACCAGTTATGTTGGTTATTGCATGTGCCGGATATGTGGTTAATTATTTCTCTGCACAACATTTTAAAAACTCTACCGAGTTTACCGCTGCTTTGGGTGCCTTTGTCATTGGGGTATTGGGTAATCTTTATTCTAGAATATGGAAGGGTCTTGCCGTTTCAGCGATGATTCCAGCTATTTTCGTTCAAGTTCCAGGGAGTATTGCCTCACAGGCCTCATTATTAGCAGGTGTGCAAAATGCTAATGCCCTAACATCTAATTCCACTAGTGGGACCACATCGACCACATCCAGTTTAAGTTTTGGTGTCACTATGGTGGAGATTGCCATTGGTATCTCTGTCGGGTTGTTTGCCTCTACAATTTTCGTTTATCCATTGGGTAAAAAGACAACAAGTGTCTTTACATTGTGATTTGATCTTTCACATTATACAAAACAAAACAACTACATTGCATACATCACATTAACAGTTTGACAGATTTATATATATACCTCATGAGATCAGACTATACTGCATATAAACATTAATGGATAATATCGTTATATATAACTGTGGATCGTAGGTCTTATATACTCTGATATGCAAACTTCACATAAATCTCCTTCATGTCGTATAGCGCTTTGTTCACAGTACCAGTTTGAGAAATCGTGTTCTTCCCTGAAGCCCCAGGAATTTTAGATCTCAGAGCGTCTCCTTCTGAGCTTTCTCTATAGTATCCTCGAGCGCTAAGTATTTTCCTGATCCCAATTATCCACAATTGTGCTTACATTATGGATGATGTACACTATAAGACAACTGTGCCAACTTTGTCTCTGTTTGAGCCAATTTCGTCTCCAAAGTAGCCACTCTATTCTCCAATAATTTCACATATGGTAACAGGTCATAGTTTTTCGAAGTAGTGAGTACTTGTTGCTGTTGCACTGGAGGTAATGTTGATTGAACTATTGGGTGCTGTGGTTGTTCATGATGAATCAATGGTGATAGTCTGTTTACAGGAGGTGTTGGGATATGTGAGTGTGAGTGTTCCTCCACTGGAGACTGTTGTGACTGTTGTGATTGTGGTGGCTGAGAAGTTTGAGGCTGAGGTTGTGGTTGTGGTTGGACTCTCCAATTTGAGGTTTCATACGCGACTCTTTTAGAAGGTGGTTCATCAATATATTCTTCCTCCTCTTCCTGATGTTCACGGTCGTGTTCCTCTATTCTATTCTTCAAGATGGCATCATCCACCAGAAGTGTACATCCTGACTGACTATTGTTATGACGGGCAAGAGCATCACAACGGGCGAATTTCCTACCACAGTTTCTGCATTGGTATGGTTTTTCACCAGTGTGTAGCTTTTCATGTCTCTTCAAATCATGTAGTCTTCTGAATTTGGATGAGCAGATGGAACAACTGAACGGCTTCTCCTTTGTATGGATCAACAAGTGGCTTTTCAAGTTATGCTTTCTAGTGAATTTATGATCACAGTGTGGACAACTGAACTTTTTCTCCTCTGTGGAATGCTCTTCATCCTCCTCAGGATTCGAGTGTGGCTCGTGTGGTTGTTGCAGAGGTGTGTGTACAGGCTTTGGCAAAGGCTGGTCCGAGGACAGGAGTGTAGATAGTACTTGTGACATGTTCCTGGTTCGTTTGAATATCAGTTTATCCAGCTATAATGTCCGGGAAGTGATCCAGTTATATATCAACAAACGGGCTGACGAACACAGGTGTGGATGGTAAACTGTGGCTAAGCAGAGGCTCCACAGTTCGGCAATGGCGTGTTCCCGAGGCTCTTTGGACTGGGTCTCTGGTGTATGATTAGTTGTAGTGGTTCAGCAGTGTCTACTATTAGATTCCTAGTGGTTTTGATCCTATTCCAAGCAGTTATTACTTCTTTATCCCTTGTGTTTGTTTACACCTTGTTCTCCTATGGGTCAAAAAGATTTACTATGGGAAATCAGAGCGTAGAACGCATTCGCGACCATTAAAACTATGAGATCGTTACTATGAGATCTTTAAGATTGAGATGAGATGCTTATACTAGAGAGATATATAGTCTAGTCTTTAATATTCCACTCAAGTATGGCCAGGTTCAGAACCATTGCGATCATCGCCACGCCCTTCATAGGCTACTACTTCCTCGACAATGAGCTCACAAAGAGATTCCCAGACGTTCCCAAGAGCCAGTTACCTCATCAGTCGAAACTGAACAACTACATCAAGAGAGATGGGAACAAGTACTATGCCTACACGGATATCTTCAAAGCCAGTGTCACCACAAGCTCATTAGACCAACTGAACTTGAAAATCCTCGCTACTCCAGGTCTTTCGCAATTGGTCACCAATGATTCCACTACTGGTGCGCTAGAGTCTCGTGTGGTCAAGACATATGACGGGAAGGACTATAAATCCACCATCATCAATTGGAACTGGTCCAGTGCATCAGGGGTTGTCCCCTTCTTCGAAACACTGTCCTCGTATGGATACCCTTGGAGAATGATGAATGGTGGTGTACATGAAGTACTACTAGTTCCAAGTAAAGACCATCACGACCAATACGACGTTTTCTTCTCAACGTCGCACCAGTACAACGACAAGAGAGACGGGAAACTGATCCCAGAGTGGGTCCAGTCCTTACACAGAAACTATGCTAGAGTGCTTTTATATCTTGCTACTAAATAATCTAGCTAATATTTAACTAATATATTCTCGACTTCCCGATTCGGTTATAAAAGTGTTAAATGTGCCACTTTGGCGCTCTTTTTCGTTTGTAAATTGCACGACACGCAGCATCAATACATAGAATACCAATAAAACACACATTAATTGTAAAGAAACATAGGGCAACACCGGTACCATTCGAAAGCCCAGGACTTTCCCATTCCAATGGTACCAATTTCAAGGCCACAGCATCACTAGTTCCAGCAAGAGTTGTCAATATCCACCGCTTACATCAGCACCCAGCAGCCCCCCAATTTCCGCCTTTTTTTCAACGTGGGCGAGAAAAAGTGTGAGATTCAGTTAAAGAGGCAAACAAAACACAGTGAATTTGAACCCATTTAAATAACAACCACAAGACTTGACACAGACTAAGATTAAACCCAACTGCTACCACCAGTATCTCACCAAAGAGACAGCGTCACTTGCACTGTTCTTTTTTTTTTCCCAACTCAGAAAACACACTCGCAGAACAGTATTGCTCTTGGGACCCACCCTTTCTCCATCCCTTACAAGTGGAAAGTGAGGTGTATTCCAAACAAGAGATCACACTCATATCGAGCCCAGAAGAATACCAATCAACGTATAAATGTCACTGATAGATACAACCAGAAAGAGACCAAGATCCTCTTTCAGCGACTGGAACAACCTGTTCAAGAGAAAGAGCCAAAATTCCAAAAATGGCACATCCAACAATAACAATGATGTACAAATGACCGATGGTGACACTGAGATGAAGGATAACGCTAGTCTAGTCGTTATACTGGACTCTGATGATGAAAATTATGAATTCAACAATGAAATCCATACAGATGATAGTGCCCAACAACAACAACAACAGGACCACGATGTTGTAATCTTGCAAGATCAACAACAAGACCAACACCAGGGGAACAGCAGCGGTTATGAAGTGCTAGATCCAAACTATAACATTGGCTCATCCGGTTACAACTCGTCGTCTCAATTTGACTATGATTATCACTATATGAACCACTCTGATAGAGATTTCATCCATCAAAACGATGAAAGACACGTGCTTGCCACTTTGTTACAACAAGAGTCTCTAAGTAACGAGTCACCAATCATCGATGATGATGACGAGGATGAAGACGGTGATGATGTCCTAAATGATGAAAATGTGGATATCATCCATAGAAGAGGTCATCATCAGCAACAACAATGGCCAAAGCAACAACAGACTTTATTACCAGTTGTGGGATTAAAGAAAAGAAGAACAAATTCACTACCACAACTCCCATTATCACAAATCTCATACCGCAGAGTCTCAGAGTTGATCAAGATTGGTGAAATCAAACCAAATTTAATTCTTCCAGATACTTATTCCCAACAACAAGTTATCCCATCTTCAAAAGAGTCTTATTCAAACTCAGCAGCTTGCTATTCTTCAAGTGGTGCATCCTCTGTCTCCTTCTCAGATTCAAACTCTTACCACCATCACCATGGTAAAAACAAGCAACCAGCTAAAGCCATCACAAACTCCACAACAACTTCTCCATTATCACCGGTCCCATTATCAAATAAGAAGAAAGTCAAAGTCACAGATGATGATGGGTACTATATTGCCAAACCTGGGGAATATTTTGCTAATGGTCGTTTCCAAATCATTTCACTTTTAGGGCAGGGAACATTTGGGAAAGTTATTAAAGCCCTGGACTTGTGGAGTAATGAAACTGTGGCAATCAAGATTATAAGAGCTATCCCGAAATATAGAGAAGCCTCGAAAATTGAATTGAGAATCTTGACCACTTTGAAAAACGCCGACCCGGAAAATTTGAACAACTGTATCCATTTGAGAGAAGTTTTAGATTATGAAAATCACATTTGTATCATTACGGATCTCTTGGATATCAGTCTTTATGAATTTTTACAAAGTAATAAATTCAAACCGTTCCCAGGTTCACAAATCCAAGCAATCACAAGACAATTGGTTAGATCCATTGCGTTTTTGCATGATTTGAAATTGATTCACACGGATCTCAAACCGGAAAACATCTTGTTAACTTCATCGGATTTCCTCAAAGTCAAGAAGAATAACAAGATTTTGAAAAACCCCTTGATCAATGTGATTGATTTCGGTAGTGCCATTTTCAATGATGAATATCATAGTGAATTGGTATCAACAAGACACTATAGAGCACCAGAAATTGTCCTAGGGATTGGCTGGTCATTTCCATGCGATCTTTGGTCACTCGGTTGTATCTTGGTGGAATTGGTCACTGGTGAGGCACTTTTCAGAACTCATGAAAATTTGGAACATTTGGCCATTATGGAAAAAGTCTTGGATGAACCTATCCCTAATGCAATGATTAAGAAAATCACTAATAATGAGATTTTAAAATATTTTAAACATGCAGGAAGCTTGGGTTCACAATTTTATCATCCAACTTCGAATCATCACAAGTATTTGCTAAATTATCCAAACCCAAACACTCAGACGAAATCATTGGAATTTGTCCAATCTTTGAAAAGATTAGATGAGTTGATTTGCTCGAAATTGAAATTAAAGATCAATATCAATATGAAAGAGTCATTCAAAAAGAATTGGGATAAGAACCATTCTAAGAACAAGTCCTTGAATTTCGAAACTTTCCAGTTTTGGTATTATTTCATTGATCTCGTTAAAAACTTGTTGAAATATGATCCAACAAAGAGAATTAGTGCCATTGATGCTATGAATCACCCATGGTGGGATTTTGGTACCATTGATGAGGCAACTAGTTCATTGGTTTGAAGTTGAATAAAAAAAAAAAAACATTGTGATGACTTTGATTGATAACGAGATTATGATGAGTAAATATGGGTTTCTTTTAGAGATGGTTTTCTTCTTGGGGTTTGGGTTTCTATTGTTTTGTGATACCGACGTTGTTGTTGATGTTGTGCTGAGTTCACGCACACATCTTCTTTTTTTTTTATACCTTTCAGTTCCTGTCTTTCACTTCCACAAACACACACACATTATGCTATTATTTGTTTTGGTTTATTTCTTTGTTGAGTACGATTAGAACTCAGCTTTATATGGTGCGTACACTTTTATTTTGGGATACATTGTTTATAACTTTTCCACTTTTTTTTTATATTGATCTGTTTATATTGAGTGCTATATTGTTGGATATCGACTATCTTATGGTTTGTATGTCTCTGTTCATTCCATTCTCGTTGTAGTGTTTACCGTTCAATTGGGAATTGTAATTGTTTCCGGCTGCAAATTTCCAAAGATACAAAACCGTTTGAATTCGCTATACAAAAAACTCAAACTCATCGGCCGAATTTTTTTTGTTAGGGCTTCAAGCGTATTACGTAAGCGAAGATAATCATCTCAGGTTCAGCATGATTAAATCAGGTAATAATTGACTATGGGGACCAGGTTGACAAAGCACTCCACAGACACATAAAGCAATAGTTAGTGATGTCCACCGGTAACCCAGGTATGTCTGCTCAAGAAGGAGCTATGTATAGCTCAAGAAATTCGGAAAAAACCACTAGCTAACACCTATATACCACAGGTAACTCATTCTCCAATTATTCACCAAACCCTCCAGAAAGAGGTTCATTCCCTCTAGACCATGATCATGAATGTTCACATATAATGGCTCAATATTTAGAGTGCCTAAAATTGGTGAAGGGTAATAACGCCCCAAATTGTCGTTTATTGGCTAAGCAATACTTGGGCTGTAGAATGGATAATGAACTGATGGATAGAGATGAATGGAAGAATTTGGGTCTTCCTGAGGATGAAAAGAAAAAAGACACTGCACCAGTGGTGATACCAAATGATCAAAAGACAGATAGCTCAAAGTGAAAGTGAAATACGGAACTTTAATTACGCTTATGATACACATATGTATGTTTATACTTGGGACATTGGTTGTGTGCTTGTAAATAGAGATACAAAATGAAATGAAATATGTTTACGTTACTCAATTCTTGTAACTACAGATTACTATCTTGAAGTAGTAGCTGAAGTCGCATAGAAATAAACACATACGTACATAGACAATGAAAAATAGAAAACCCCATATATATACCCCAAAAGACCGAATTGAGATCACAATTGTGACAAGACCACGTTATATAATCAGAAGAAGAAAAACTTTGTCAGAATGAACAGACCTATACCAGTCAACGTGAATAAACCGGAGCTCGACTTGCTCTCTTCATCCACCAGTTCAGGCTCAGGCTCAGGCTCCGTCACACGTTTGAGAAAACCGTTCCTATAAAGAGAATCCACAGAGAACACCCTGAATAATGCTTTAGTATCAATTTGGTTATCATTTCTGCTCTTGATAATACCATTTTTATAAAGGAGCCTCTCACCATATGCGCTTATCAGTGCTTTGATATCAACTTGGTAAGAATCTTGACTATTATCGACTTGATCATCAACTTGTTCATCGCCTGTGAGAGCATCAGATATTGAATTTGCAAAAGAGTAAATACGACTTGCCACGGCTTTGAAAACACTTGAGGTCCCATTCAGCAGATAAGAAGAAGTGGACACGGCTCCATTTTTGGCATATTTGACCTTATCTTTAGTCTTGTCCTTCAGCGACTTGAAAGATTCTGAATTGTAGTAATCGTTGACACGATTGGAAAGCGTTTTGGCAGTCTGGGCGGTGGTCTTAGCACTCCAATAAGCTGCCTTGCATGCTGAAGAGGAAATTGTGCCGACATCATGATAAACATTCTTAAACAGCGCTTTGGAAATCCTCCAGTAGGACTCCAAATTGTTTGTATCCTTTTTATTTTCTGGAACTTCAACTGGAGCTGGGTCTCGCTCAACAAATCTTGTTTCCACTGGCACATATTCTGTTTTAGTCTTGGTCAAATAACTAAAAATAGTCACAGTTGACTGAGTATTTGTTGCACGGGATAAAGATGCACCTTTCTCATACGAAGCAACAGTTGCAAATGTCCCCAGTGAGATAAGAAGTGCTAAGAAGCACAGTATTGTCACAAATTTGACTAAGGCCACAAGTGGAATTGTGATGTCCCCATTTTTAGAATCTGGTTTCACTTCTTGTGATTTAACAGGATCTGGAAAATGGAAAGAACTTTCAGCGGATCCCTTCAATGTAGTGACAGAGTCTTCCACTTTAGCTTCTTCCTTCACAGCTTGTTGCTTAACTGGCTCTTTAATTGTGGCAACACTTTCACTAACCGTAGCTGTTGTTGCCTTCTCAGTATCAGCACTACCACCTTCCTTTGCATTATTAACCTCAACCATATTCTCAGACAGTGAAGAGGACGAATAAGTCGATCTTATATCATGATCAGTAGACAAATTGTCATCACTGAAGATCATTGACCAATTGTGGCGGATATCCTCGTAGACAAATGCGGAATCAGACAAGTCTGAAACCAATGGTGTTGTTAATTCGCTTGCAGTCATATCTCCAGCAGTATCTTCTGCTTTTGCACCTGATTGTTTAGAAGTGGTGATTGTACCAGAAGATGTAGTTTTTGGCATGGTTTTTGGCATATTATCCCTTGTTGTCCCAATATCCGTCATACTTATAAACAGTCTTTTGTGTCAAAAGTCACAAACCCCACGCAGGACAATAATTGATCTATAGTAACCAGCAGCGCTTGTATACCTGTACTACCAGCTTGATTGTCTTTTCAACTAAGATTTGAAGAGATTTTATGATTTCAAAGTGGCAAATTCTCGTAGTACAAAATCAGCTTGTCTATCTGGTATGTGGCACCTTTTGTTCCTATTGTTTCCCTTATCGCACAATGATAACAAAAAACGTCTCTATAACCAGCTTGATCTTCAACTGAATCACAGTGATTTGATAACGGTTTGTGTATACTGAATCCTAGCCAATAAATTTACAACCAAAGAATCAAATATCAGATGTTCCTTATCATGAAAATCATGTGCTCTTCATGATTATTTATATACCCCTTAACCCTTTAACCTTAATTACATACGAAAGTCCGCGAACATTATATATCATTTAAAGCTTAACTCTACAATTAAGCATCTCTATAACAAATGAGCCAATCAGAATGGAACCATTATCTATTATTACTATTCAATTGTACATGTTGCTGTATTTTTTATATCTGACCATTGCGAGACTCTTTAATGCTTCTGACTTTTTGATGCACTTCAGCGACAGTATTGGCAATCTCCATAAACAAGTTAAACTCTTCATGAAGCGTACTGATGACCAAGTCAATGCCACCTAGATCACTAACAGAGTATTTTTCAATCCCCTCGACTGCAGAGTCAATCTCATTTAGGATCCTTGTGTATTCCAATAGTTTTGATTGATAATGTTCAACTTTCTTGTTGAAATATAGGTCTAGTTCCACTGATGAGACTTTGTTACCTGCTGATAATAGTCTTTGTAAGATCTGGAAGAAATGTTCGGAATCACGTAATGCCTCATCTGTGGAGGATCTCATGTCTTTCAAAATACTTAGATCGTTCTCCAATGCTTGGTTTGTGGAAGAATATCTGTTTTGTAAAAATTCTATATCTCTAGGAATACTCTTGATAACTTCGGAATGTTCATCTTGTTCCGCTTTCAACTGTTCGCAAATTTGTACTTGGTTTTGGATGTATTGATCCAATTGCTCAATTTCCCTCTTGAATTGTTCAGGCAAGTCAGCCACTGTAGTTAATGGTGTTATCTGCGGCAAGGCTTGTTGCTGTTGCTGTTGTTGTGGTTGTCCTAGTTGTAATGTTTGATTATTAGTGTTCCCAAATAATGATGACCCAGTATTGGTATTATTTGTTGTATTGGTGGACCCGAAGAGACCACCTGTAGTATTACCAGCTGGTTTGCTTCCAAATAGACCTCCACCTGTGGTAGTAGAAGCTGGCTTGTTACCAAAAAGACCACCTCCAGTGGTTTGTGTAGTAGTTGATGGATTAGATCCAAACAATCCTCCTCCAGTTGTGGTAGCAGCAGGTTTATTACCAAATAATCCACCTCCAGTAGTGTTACTTGCTGTATTATTCCCGAAAAGACCACCACCAGTAGCGGTACCAGTTGTTGATGCAGCGTTACCACCAAATAACCCACCTCCTGTAGTAGTAGTAGTTGCTGGTTTACTACCAAACAGTCCACCACTTGTGTTGGTACCTGTATTTGATACACCTCCGAAAAGACCACCAGTAGTGTTATTAGCAGTGTTAGTGGATCCAAATAGTCCACCAGTGGCTGGTTGTTGTTGTTGTGTATTAGTGTTTGAAGATCCAAATAAACCTCCAGTAGATGTATTATTTGTTGCACCAAATCCTGTGGATGCCTGTGTATTTGTTGCATTGTTATTATTACCACCGAACAACCCACCTGAAGATTGTTGTGTAGTAGCGCCAAATGGAGATGGATTACTTGCTGTGTTGTTGTTATTGCTACCGAAAAGACCACCCGAGGTAGCTGTATTGTTATTGGCACCAAATGCATTTGATGTAGTTGATCCAAACCCACCTGTAGTACCAGTGGCCTGATTGTTGTTGGCGCCACCGAATAAACCACCAGTATTGGTACCAGTATTGGCTGTGTTGTTCCCAAATAAGCCACCAGATGTGGCAGCAGGTTTAGCACCAAATAGACCTGTTGATGTGTTGTTTGATGAAGCACCAAATCCTCCAGTAGTATTGTTATTCGCAGCACCTGTGTTCCCGAACAAACCTCCAGTGGAGGCGGATCTTCCAAAGCCTCCCGAGGTAGCAGTTGATCCAAACATCTCCTAATTCAAGCTAAAAAGACAGCAATTGACAACTGGTGGATCACTTGTTTCTTTGCTTCCAGATGTTTGAGATCTACTTACTATGCTTTTTTCTATGTTTACATTTTTTATCACCATTTCAATTTCGCGAAAAACCAGCTGAAGGCCTGTTTAAATTCGAGAACTGCAGCGTAAAATTCAGACCTCACAATAACGATTTCCCATAGTTAAGCACTTCAACTGGCGATGAGCTTGTAGCTTTGATGGCTGGTAAAAGACGATGGTGGTTAAACTGTGGAGTTGAAGATGGCCATTCCGTACTTTTACTCGATACTGAAGAGTCAATATCCAGAAGCTTTCCGAAATAATAGTCATAGGCAATGCGACTGTCTGTATATTGATCTGAATTCTCTGCTATATACATGTTTGAAAGAAGCCAAGTCGGAAACGGATTTTAAATACCTTGTGGTGAAGTATATCAAAAATTTGGTTAATCAGGTGAACCCAGAGTCGCTATTATATCTTGCCATTGATGGTGTGCCTCCATTGGGTAAACTAAGAGGTCAAGCACAGAGAAGGTCTTTGAGTATCAAGAATAAGAATGGGATTGATCCAACTGCATTGTCACCAGGGACAGAGTTGATGTACTCATTGTCCCAACATTTGGAGTCATATCTGAGAGGTGGAAAGATCAATCCAAAGGCTACTGGAATGAAGATAATATTATCAGATTCTTCAGTTCCCGGAGAAGGTGAATTCAAGATAATGAATCACATTCGCAAGAGAAACGTTGGAGGAAAGATGAAAGATGATAAGATACTGATATTTAGCTACGATGCGGACATGATCCTGCTGTCTATACCATTAGACAACCCTAATGTGGTTCTGATGAGACAACCGAAGTTGAACAAAGAGGCATTTGGTGCAGGATCACTGGAGTTTCTGAGTACTAGTCAATTAAGAACTCACTTGACGAAATCTTATACATCACAATCCACTTCATTAAAATTGAAAGATATAATACGAGATATTGCAATGCTATTTTCACTATTAGGAAATGATTTTGTCCCACCTCTTCGTGGTATAAGAGTCGATAGAGAAACTGTGGACATTTTCACTGATGGGCTTTTCCATTTCCATACAAAGCACTTAGCCACAATCACACAAGACGATGGTTCGATAGATCGAAAGCAGTTCCAGAACTTTGCCTTACAATTCCAGGAAATGGATATCGAATATTTCACCGAACAATCACGTATCTTGTCATATCCAGCTAAAGAGATCACCATAGCGTCCCTACTTTCTGGTCTATCTCTAAACGAGAAGAAACCTGAAAGGGGAGTGGATG
Source organism: Hansenula queroliae (assembly GCA_030674255.1). Taxonomy (NCBI): domain Eukaryota; kingdom Fungi; phylum Ascomycota; class Saccharomycetes; order Phaffomycetales; family Wickerhamomycetaceae; genus Hansenula; species Hansenula queroliae. The sequence continues at coordinate 53,680 of JAJLXP010000021.1, read as the reverse complement.
CTTTCATTGAATGGAGAGTCAAACACTATAAAGGTCTTGGTATAAGTGAGGAGACATACAATGAAATACTAGATCATTACCTTGATGGTGTTCAATGGCTGTTCAAGTACTATTTAACTGGTCAAAATGAGACGCCGTACACTTACCTTTATGAACATACACCTTTCATTTCAGACCTCGCAGACGCACAGGCTCTAGAGCAAAAGACACTCACCGCTGAACATTCACTTCAAGCATATCATCAACTTGCACTCATCACACCAATCAGAAGCAAAGACATTCTGCCCAAGGCCTATCGCAAGAGCAGTTCATACACTGATTTCTCCACGTTTTTAGTTAAAGATCCACCACCTACTATCGAGGCGATCCAAGCTTGGATCAAAAATTTCACAGAGACAATTGACCCTCATCTCGAGCCCAATGAAATTGAACGTCTCCAACGAAATCAGGAGATCACAATCAGCTTTATATAGTGGAAAACACTCGAAAGTCAGACGATTATCACTATATGCTACATGTGTAATTTGCGGAATGCCTGTGTAAATTCTCAACCGCGAACCCCCGAAACGTCCATTTTTCGCAGTGATAATTCAGTGGATCTTGAATCTGCCTAGCGATCAACAAACTCAGCGGTAGTGGAATAAAAGCATCAAGACCAGCATTTTGTGGGCCTTTTTTTGCAAGATAGACCGAGGCGCTAATAAGATCAAGGAGTGTCAGTTGTTACTGTGGCTTTGAATTGTTTGATTATCACCTTGTTTTGAATAGAACCCGCTGTGTTTTTACGATACTATCATTTAACGCCCGCGTATCATTTGAACACGACAAAAGATAGCTATACAGACTGAGAGGCCATGGGTATTCCAAAGTTTTTTAGATTCATCTCAGAGAGATGGCCGTTGATATCTCAATTGATCGACGGGAACCAAATCCCAGAGTTTGATAACTTGTATCTTGATATGAACTCCATTTTACACACATGTACGCGTCCAAAAGATGCTGATGTCACCAAGAGATTGACTGAAGAAGAAGTGTTTAGTGCCATTTTTGCATACATTGACCACTTGTTTGATACAATCAAGCCAAAAGAAGTGTTTTACATGGCCATTGATGGTGTTGCACCAAGAGCCAAGATGAATCAACAAAGATCAAGAAGATTTAGAACCGCAGTGGATGCTGAGAAAAACATGGCAAAGGCTTTGGCCGAAGGTTTAGAAATACCTAAAGATGAACCATTTGACTCTAATTCCATTACACCAGGTACAGAATTTATGGCTAAATTGACAAGATATTTGAAATATTTTATTCATAAGAAAGTGTCTACAGATTCAAGATGGCAAAATGTGAATGTCATCTTATCAGGCCATGAAGTGCCAGGTGAAGGTGAACACAAGATTATGGAATTCATTAGAACCAAGAAAGCCTCCAAGGATTACAACCCAAACTTGCGTCACTGTATTTATGGGTTGGATGCTGATTTAATCATGTTGGGTCTTGTGAGTCATGAACCACATTTCGCCTTATTGAGAGAAGAGGTCACTTTTGGTAGAAGACCAACTCAACCTAAAACTGTCGAGGAACAAAAATTTTTCTTGTTGCATATAAGTCTTGTTAGAGAGTATTTGGAATTAGAATTTGAAGATTTGAGGGAAACAGTCCAATTTGAGTATGATTTCGAAAGGGTCCTAGATGATTTTATTTTAATCATGTACGTGATTGGTAACGATTTCTTGCCAAATTTACCTGATTTACATTTGAACAAAGGTGCATTCCCTCTATTGATTGAAACTTTCAAAGAAGCGTTAAGAAACTTGGATGGGTACATTAATGAGTTTGGTAAAATTAACTTACCAAGATTAGGTGTATGGCTAGATTACTTGTCCAAGTTTGAAGTGGAGAATTTCGAACAAGTTGAAGTGGATTTGGAATGGTTCAACAAACAATTGGAAAACATCTCTCTAACTGGTGAAAAGAGAAGACAAAAGCAAGGTAAATTGTTGATTTTGAAACAACAGAAGAAACTTGTCGGTATGATTAAACCTTGGTTGATCAAGGCTTCATCAAACAAAATCGAGCAACCAATCGCTGATGAAGATATCCCAAAAATGCAATTACCAACAGATGTTGCATCAAACAATTTGGATTTCTTGAGACAATTTGCCTTTGACACTGGTCTAATCATTTTGCATTCCAAGAGTCAAGATACCTATACTGCCAAGATTGATGTTGATGGTATTGATCCACATGAAACTGAAGAAGAGTTCACTGAAAGAGTTAATGACTTGCGTCGTGTCATCAAGAGATACGAAGCTGCTATTATCCTTGATGCTGAAGGTGAGGATGTTGCTGAAGAGAGACAGGCTATCTATAACGAAAAATTCGAAAACTGGAAAGATAGCTACTACAAGGACAAACTTGAATTCAGTATCAAAGATGAAGAAAATATGAAAGCCTTGACTGAGAACTACGTTGAAGGTTTACAATGGGTTCTATACTACTATTATCAAGGTGTTCAATCTTGGCCATGGTATTTCAAATATCATTACGCTCCAAGAATTTCTGATATTAAAAAGGGGTTAGGAGTCCACATCAATCTACAAAAGGGTGAACCATTTAAACCTTTTGAACAATTAATGGCCGTCTTACCAGCTAGATCTCGCCAATTGGTCCCAGCCACCTATAGACCTCTAATGACCGATCCACACTCTCCAATCATTGATTTCTATCCAAGTGATGTCGAAACTGATATGAATGGTAAAACTGCTGAATGGGAAGCCGTTGTTAAATTATCATTTGTGGATCCTGATAGATTAAAAGCTGCCATGGCACCACATAACAAGGATTTGACTCCTGAAGAAAAACAAAGAAATTCCTTTGGTACAGATATCTTGTTCACATTCAACCCTCAAATTGATGAAGTTTACAAATCTCCATTAACCGGTGTCTTTGGTGATATTGAAAGCAATCATTGTTTCGAAAGAGCTTATCAACTACCTCATGTGGATCCCTCGCAGTTTGTTACTGGTCTTTGCGATGGTGTTTTGCTGGGTGAAAAAGCCCTTGCTGGGTTCCCAACTTTAAAATCTGTTCCATTTGATGCCGAATTGAAAGCTGCTGGGTTATATATCTTTAACCAACCTTCAAGATCAACATCAATGATCTTGACTCATAAGGATACACACCAAGGATTGACAATTGATCAAATAGCCAAGAGATTCTTGGGTAAGATCGTCTACTCCAGATATCCATATTTAAGAGAATCAAAAGTGATGTCCATTAGAGACGGTGTTAACGAGTATTATTTGGCTAGAACTGAAAGAGGTTACAAGTTTGCCTCAAGAACAATGGATCCTGAAGATTCCAAACAATACAGAGCAACAAAAGACAATTTCACAAAAGGCTACTTAACAAACAAGGGTATTTCATTAACCAATATTGGCGCTTTAGTTACTGTTGTTCCAGTTTCAGGGTTGAAACGTAACAATGCTGGTGCCTATGTCAAATCTTTTGCCAAGGAAGATGAAACTTATCCATTGGAATTGATCGTTGAAAATGTTCATCACAAGGACGACAGATACACCGAAAGACCTCCTCTACCAATCAATGAAGAATTCCCATTGGACTCAAAAGTTATCTTTTTAGGTGCTTATGCTTATGGTGGTGAAGCCACCATCAATGGTTACAGTTCTACATCTCGTTTAGATCTTTCTGTTGTTAAGAAATCCACAAAGGCAGAACCAACAATCGGTGCTGTAAAAGCCCGTCAAGAACAACTCGACTTGAAATACTACCCATCTTATGAAGTTGCAAGAAACTTGCGTCTGCATCCACTTTTCCTCTCAAAGATTACTTCTTCTTTCATGATTGAGAATGCTAAGGGACAACGTGTTCACGTCGGTCTTGATTTGAAGTATGACTCCAGAAGACAGAAAGTTATCGGTTTTACTAAGAGAAATGAAAAGGGTTGGGAGTTCAGTACACTTGCTATCAACTTACTTAAACAGTATAGACAAAATTTCCCTGATATTTTCCAAGCTCTTTCCAAACCAACAACTAAAAAATTCATCACTACAGTCGATATTTTCGGTGATGTTGATCCAAAGGTTGTTGATGCTAAGTTGAAAGCTTTATCTGACTGGTTAAAGGAGGTTAAATCAAGTTTTGTCAGAGTCTCTTTGGAATCTGATTCGCTTTCTGGTCACAGTATTAGAGAAATCGAAGACCAAATTGAAGTATTCGCTGTTCAAGCTGACAAAGAGGAAACTAAGAAATTGGCTGGTGTTCCAAGAGACGCTGTTTTGGATCCAAGTGTTTCATTTGATAAGTTGAAAACTCAATCTTTCAAGCTTGGTGATCGTGTGGTCTATGTTCACGATTCTGGTAAAGTTCCATTATTCTCCAAAGGTACTGTCATTGCATACCAAAGTGTTGGGTCACAAGTTACTTTACAAGTGTTGTTTGATAAGCCATTGATGGGTGGTAATAAGTTTGACGGTAGATTAAGAACTAATCGTGCTCTTGATGTTGATTCATCATTAGTGTTAAATTTGACCAACAAACAATTTATTTATCATTCACAGGCATCATCTGTTAAGGCAACTGCTTCCAAAGGAACAAAGAACGCTGCTTCTAGAGACAGAGCTCCTGTCAGAGCCGACCAATGGAAAGCTGGTAAACCAGCTCCAGCTGCCACTGCTCTAAAGAAAGCTCCAGCTGCTAAACCTGCTACTGACGCTAACAAAGGTGATGCCAAGACCACGGAAGCAACCAAAAAGCCTGAAGCTGCTTCAAAACCTCAAAAGGGTAACGAGCTCTTGTCTTTGTTGAAAGGGAAGAAGACTGAAGCTGAAAGTGAGACCGAGCCTGAACAAGCTGATACCAATGGCCAGGAACCAAGTGACGGTTTGAGAAGTATGACTTCTAAACAAATTCAGGCTTCGATTTTGAATGGCTTGAATGGTGTTCCTCAAGGACCAATCCCAGTTCCAATGATGGGTCCTCCAATGCCACATCCTAACTTTGGCATTCCACCACCTCAATTTTTCCCACCTGGCATGGTTCCACCTCCATTTATTCCACAAAATGGGTTCCCACTCCCACCAGGTGTTTATCCAGTTCCAATTCCTCAGCAACAGCCAGTTGAACAAGAATCAAATGGATCTTCTAATGCTGCAACTGCAACCAACACCGAAGGTAAAGACTCGACTAATGAGAAATCTTCAAGAGGTAACTTTAGAGGTAGAGGCAACAATACCAGAGGGAACAGCACTAGAGGTAGAGGTGGTAACAAGAGAGGTACCAGAGGAGGTCGCGGTGGTTCCCGTGGTGGTTCCCGTACCAATGGTGAAAAACCAGCACCAACACCAGCCAAAGAATGAGAGCTATATACCATATATAAAGGGTGTCTAGTGAAATCTGTACAAAAATATTATAACGAAATTCTATTCGAAGCCATTATCACGATTTGTAAATTGAACTAAAACTATACAAGTCCGATCAGTAATCCTCTTGCATTGTGTATGATAACGTCTTTTTCTCTGCTAGTTGTGCTTGTTTCTTGAACCAGGCTTTTTCAAAACCATTAGATCTATCGACCCCATCCCATCTCCAACCAGGCACTATTCCAAACCTATTTTCCGGATATCCCTTTTGGTATAGTTTCCTCCCAGTACGAGAAACGTATTTTCTACTCTTAGTAGGGTTGAATGATAAAAGAGGGTCATCTTCAAGTTCACGTTTCTTCAATTCTTCATTCAATTCTTTGTCGTCAGCATGTCTAGTCAACCCTGTACCAATGGCCTTTTCCAACTTCTTTCTATCTTCTTCTAGGTCAAGAAGCTGAATAAGACCCATATTTTGTTTCTTCTGCTGGAGTTTTTTTATCTCCTCTTCTCTTCTTTGATTCTCACGGTTTTGAGATCGTATTTGTTCAATATTTATCTTATGACCAGAGGCATCTCTGTGAACTGTTTCAGCATCTCTCCCCAGACTGGCTGCACTTGATGACTTCAATGCTTTCACTTCAGCTTCTTCTTTCTCCCTTATTTGCCTTGCGACATCTTCTGCTGATTGTAAACCAGCGCTCGCTCCTGATGACATTTTAACTTCCGCAGCTGGTGGTTCCTTAGACACTTCAACCTCTTTGACAATCTCTTCTGTTCCAACGACCTTCCAGCCCTTGGCTTTGACTTTGGCCACTGGTGTTTCGGATACGGCTTGCGAAGCAGGACTGTCATCTGCTATATTGCCACTTGAGTCCTTGGTATCTTGTCTCTTATCATGTATCTCTAGTGGTTGGCTATTATCAATGATGAAGCTCTTCTCCTTCTTCTCCTTCTTTGACTTTTTGTTCTTTTTTTTGGGATCCGAAAGATAGTTCTTCGCTAGGTATTGAGAAAGTGACATTCTAGGTCTGGTCCTTATTGTATCTTGAAGCTTTGTGACTGTCAAGCTGGTAAGTATTGTATATGCTTTAGCTGACTGTCAATAAATTTTGTGCCTACAATTATTTCGCGGTACATACGCGCTCTGTTTATTATGGTGATATAAATGTTCACGCTTTTCCAGTCATTGAGTTCAACAGAGACAAGAGACCGAAAGAGACTGATAGATGCCTGAATCGAGTGTCAAGGAGCTACAGAGCGCTCTAAGGAAAGCGCTGGTGCATTCAAACGCTGTTGCTGATGGTGAGTTCAAAGCCAGCTCTAGCAATATTACGTACCTTAACTGACACAATGAACTAGAAGTCAAAAACTACCAGATCAAGATACGAAATCTACAAGATCAACTTACAGCAAAGGATAGAGCCATTCAAGCATTAGAGCAGGAAGTCGCCGAACTACGTAAGGGCAATGCTGTTGAGAAAAACACCGACTTCAACACATTAAACAAGAAACTACACTCACTCATGGAATCTAATCGTGCTTTACAAAGCGAGATCGAGGGGTTGAAGTACAAAAAGCGCACTCCATTAGCCACTATCCAGCCTGAGACGGATAACAATGTCAATATTATCAACATGTTGCGGAACCCAAGCCCTGGTAACAAGTCAAACAAAGCTCCAAAATCTCAAAAGCTTCCGGTATGGCAGACGACAAAAGCCGTTGACACGCAACTCTCAAGCTCACAGAATGCTGAAGCAGATACCAGCAGCAATACGGATCTAGCACCAACCCAGTTCACCCTGGATGGTGACGAAGACTCAGATCCTGTATATGAAGCGGACCCTGAGCCACAGAGCGCCCCCCAGACAAACAAAACTAAACATACAGTGCCTCTGATACAGGAATCGATGGACCTTAGAGCACCAAAGTTCGAAGTGATGTCTTCACCAGTGAAACATGAAAACAAGCACAAATCTGAAGAGAATGAAGATCATGCAATCTTGTCATCTCCTTCCAATCGTTGTAGGGTCAAAAGGGAGCTTAGTGACTCAATTGAGATTTTGGACTCACAAGATGATCAAGAAGTCGACCTCATTACCAAGGCGAACATCGATGCTGAATTCCCAACACCAAAGACCACCACCAAATTCCAAACCCCTGTGAACATACCACAAATAAACTTCAAAAAATCCATATTGTATACGCCGAATGACGTTACTCCTATGAAACATACCAAGAAGCACAAACCGGCAGAAGTCCTCGATCTAACGCAACACCCTGCAAAGCAAAGGGATTGGATCATCGAGGATTTCAAGATCAACCCTCTTAAAAATAACAACTTGGATTTCGCATACGATGCAGTGTTGAGAGGTTCCAAGCGTCAATGTGTACATGGAAAAAGCTGCAAGGACTGTGAGCAATTCTACAGAAACGCAGAGGCTGATCAAATTAAACCCACAGTGAGTGGATTACAATGGAACGATAAATCAAACTATTATACAACGGCATCATCATCAAACAATTTAGTATCTAAAACTTCAAGACATCGTACGATATGGGATAGAGTGGAGTCCCCACCTGGATTTGGTGATTTTGATTTCCCTAGTACTCAGGAACAACAACAACTCCGTCAAAAGAGTGAAAAGATACGAAGAAAGAAGGCATACGAACGATTGTATTCAGCAATCAATCAAGGTAGATTCATGTTTAGAGATGAAAACTACAACGAAGCTGTAAAGAATCGCAACTTCACCATAGATGAAGATGTCTTCGAAAGATATATAAACATTGACTGAAAAGATACACGTACATTCGTGTTAAATAAACTCGTATATGATGTATTGTGTGTAAATATAATGTATATATGTATAAATAATTAAGTTAAATACGCTTCCTGGTAGCGCTTCAGAGGACATTCGAACATGGCTCTCAGCATATACCCATGATGAGCTTTGCATTACTTTCTTTTCGTTTTCATTTCATTGATTCATCAGGTCATTAGTCATTTCTTCGCATAGAAACTAGTGTACAGTATAGCAGTCTTTTCAAAAGTGATTGTAGGTTCCAGTGTGATCAGCATTAGTTTGTTTCGTTTCTCTTCAAATCTTGATAGAACTTCTTGTACATTTCATAGTCAAAACTCTTAAAGTTGTAGTCAAGGTCGATGAAAGTCTTTGAGATCTGACAACTCTTGTAGTAATAATTCAAATAGAACTTCTTCTTCATATCCTCAGCAACAGAATCATTTAAAATTTTGGCTGTATTGTTCTTTCCAAGTTTGGCCAAATTTGCAGGTGATGATGGTGTGGTTTCGATATTGGATAATCCATTACCGTGTAATGGGAATAGTGACTGGAATATCTCATATGCGGCAAGTGTGAAACCAAACTGCGGTGAGGATCTTAAAACTCTTGCAGCACCACCTTTGAAAAATGATCTAGCAGATTCTTCTCTCAAAATCGTCTTGAAAGCATGGAATATACCTCTGTATTGTGTTTCACCTTTTTTAGCATCAACTTGAAGTCTGGTCTTGATAACATCACATGGAGTCGTCAAGAATGCAGCAGGCATCCCGGCCAACCCACCACTGACCAATAATTCCCAGGTCTTCAACTTGCTACGACAGTTCTTGTCTGAAGGATCGTAACGGAAAATGTCCTTCTTAATGTGAGCATATGTTGGGAAGTAGATAGCAGAGAATGGAACATCTCTTAGCAAACAAGCAGAAGCACCTCTGTAAAGACCTCTAATACCCAAGCTTCTAATAATGCTCATTGCAGATTGTCTTTCAGCAACAGCATAATCACCTTGCACTTGTAATCTGATCTTCACAATCTCTAAAGGATTAGTGAACACAACTTGACAGGCACCAGCTGTAGCACCGGATACAATCTCCAAAGGCCATGAAATCTTCTTCGTGACGTCATTAGTGAAGAAATTACGAGCCATATCATTCACAGTAAGCTTGATGGCCTTCTCTGGAGCAACACCAACTAGTTGAGGACCAATACCTGAGTACAACCCTCTTATACCCTCTTTGGATAACACTTTTATGAAACAATCTATTGAGTTTTTGTAGATCATGACACGTTGGGCTTGCATTCTCGTCTTGATCAAATCAATCGGATACACAATAGTGGCGCCAATGGCACCCGCAATAGAGCCTAGCGTGAAATTGTAGATTGAGTCAAAGACTGGGTAGAAATAGTAGTTTGAATTAATTCTTGGTTTCACCACTTCGTTTTCGTGAACAATATCATTCAAATAATTTGGGTTCGTTATTTGTAAAAAGTCTCTGATTGTTAAGTGAAGAGGTTCACCACTAGCATCGAGAAAATCGTCATTGTTAATTTCATTGGTAACTTGCTCGTAGTTATCCTTAAATTGGCTCAGTTTGTTTGGATCACTTTTGAACTCCTCATTGGCCAATTCAGCTGATTTTTCCATTTCAGATAAAAGTGTTTGCTTTTGTTGTAAAATTGCATTCGATTTGTAGTTTGAGACAATAGAGAACAACAAGTTGATCTGAGCTGGTGAGAATTGAACAATGTTGTTGACCTTATTATACTCAAAATTGATGAAAGAAACAAAATCAGATTTGGTAATTGGTATGTTTGTCGAACCGGGTGAGCTGCTTCTATAGATCTGGTAGTATCGTAACAAGATTTGGTTAATCAAATCAAAATTGCTGAACAAATAGTGTAAATCTTTCACCACGGTGAAACTGATTGAGTTGTTTGAAGATTTTATCAATTTGGTGTTTGTCAAGTTCAACGAGTCAAATATCTGATTTGATACTTTATGGCTGTATAAAGTTTCCAAGATGTAAATCAACTGATTTTTGGAGATTTCTTTACGGTTCTTCAAGGAGTTCCATATGGATAATCTTCCAAAAAAGTTTGACAATTTTTCGTTTGTCAAATCGGTTTGCAAGACAGTAATAATAGAGTTCAAGTTGATAAATAGTTCCTTGTCAGCTTTATCGTCGCTGATGTTCAGAAGGTCCTTATTCTTGATGGAAGATGAAGTGTACAGGTTAATCCAATCCATCTTACCCCAATCGATGTTCAGCCCATTTGATATCAAAAATTCATTTTGAGCAAAATCTTGAGCCTTTTTGATAGTTGCTTTAAAATCTTTGAAGTTCAACAGAAGTTCATCAAAACTCAAAAACTTGTTGTTGTAATTGATGGCTTTCTTAGTTGAGTTCGAATCAAACTTTCTAAAGAACTCATAGAGAATGATGTAATTGTAGTTCTTATTCGATAATAGATTATTGAAATGGAACCAGTCACTAAGCGATAGAAAACCTTTATTGTTCTCATCTAAGGCAAGGAAGATAGCCCCAAACGTTTGATTTGGTATTTGATGGTAGTTGTAACCATGGTCTGTGAACTTGTTGTATAGTTTTGTAGATGATGAGATTAGCTTGATAAATGAGTCATAGTCAAGCACAAGTTGCTTTTTCTCTTCATCGTACTTGGCGTACTTTCTGAAAATTTCAATTTGTTGCTTTTTAGACTCAGATATTGAATTGGGTAATTCCATTTTTAAGGGATGTTTTCTCTTGACTTAAAATAAATAGATTGAAACAATGTAGCGCAAGTATAGTAGCAGTAATTTGGGACAGAGTACAATAGTTTTTTAAATCTTGACACAAGTTATTGAATGGATGTCTTTGGTTTTCGTTATTTCCTTGGTCAACTAGGTTATATAACCATGCTAATATGCTCAAGGTATTTCTGTGTCCTATGATAGATTCAGCTAAGATAACGTGAAACTTCTCTGAATGCTTTCAAACTGTAACTCTATGTCCAGTGGAGGCAACTTAGTATTAATAGCTGAGTAGTAGATGGTTGTTTGAGGGGTTCTGTAATATTCTCGAGAAATGAACAAAAGGCGATGATGTGTAAAATTTGACAGCGAATTTGCACTTTTATGACTCTCGGTATTTTTGGTGATGCGATCTTCCCCAGCTTTTTTTTCCCTCGAAACAAAAACAAATGCTCGGATTGTGGCGGAAGCGAGGAATTTCGACCTTAGAGATGAGATGAGATTCTGATTTCAGACACTTGGGGTCTTAACAGGTTCAGAGTACTTGCAAAGTAAGTCTAGGCCTTGGTAACTGATCCAGAATAACCAGTATGTCTTTCCGAGGCTTTGGTAGCTTATAAGTCGAGCCCTAACAGACTGTTGTCCCCTGATGTCAACTGGATTTACCTTCGGCGCCTAATTTCAGGAAGTGCGTGGACTAGCCAATAGTAGAAAGTGGAAACGTAATATGACTTAACAGTGCGCTTGGTGTGGATTGACTTGCTCTGTGTGTGTATGGGCCTTGTAGGGCTATCTTGTATCGTCGTTCTCAAGCGCTGTGTTTGTATCTTTGGGTGGCTTTCGAACTAAGTGGTATTGTTTGAATTAACCGCTGAATTTAATCGAGCCGGGAAGTTGTTGCTTTTATATGGACTGGAGATGCACTGGTTATATTCCGACCTGTACTAAACAATAGCTCCTCGGATCTCCACTGTCCAGCTCTTCTCCAACTTTTAAGCTTCAAAACAGTACCCAAATACACTTCAAACTTCCCGGTTCCATCCATTACTCCAACTTTTAGTTGTGTGTAGAAGGATCTTAAAACGGTATTCAACTCAAAAGAAAACGTCTAGCGCTTAGATTGTATGTTTATCAAACGTTTAAACGGCTGTTACTTTGAGGAGATATTGATACTATAAAAGGTAATTGCACCCTCCACTGTGCAGTGTGGACTGGTCGTGTGAGAGGTATTTGAAGAGGTATACAGTATGGCCTCTGCATTAAAGTCATATATTTACATACTGTTAACTAGTACTATTATTTTCTCAAGTATCTAACTTTGAATTCTAAAAAGGCGTAGGCAATGAAACGGTAAACAACAACGATGATAGCACATGCAACAAAATTCATTGCAAAATTGCTTTCTAATTTGAACTGCCTCAATGCATCTTCACCAGTTGCCAATGAACAAGTAGAAGAGCCTTCAGAACCTGAAGAACAGGTAAACGTTTGGTTTTTAAAACCTAATTTGGCCATCGCCAACACGGCCCACTTCAATGGTGAAATGTAATTAAATGCTCTGAAAAGAATAGGCATGTTGATTGACATAGTACCCGCCATGAAGATACCAACAACTAAGAAGTTGGAAACCATGTTGACAGCTAATCCTAATTGATCGAAAATGGTGATAAATAACATCCCGACACTTTCACCAGAGTTGATTGCAATAACACACATGTAGAACATTGTGAAAAACATTTCCGCGTTTCTTGGTAACCCAACAACTAAGACGATGAAAATTGTAAAGATGAACGAACCAATAATTTCGAATGGCACTTCATTAATGAAATAACAAACCATAAATGTCAATGGAGAATAAGTATTGTCCTCATATTCTTGGAAGAAAGTGTTCTTCTCATATGGAAATGCAGTCATACTGTTAATCAACCCCGAGAAGTACAAGTTCAAAACTTCTTGCACTAAACCCAATCTATTTGAAATAGACTCTGAGTTGTTTCTTAAAGGGGCAAAGAACAATGCGTGAATAATACCTAACCCAATCAACTGAATTAATCTACACCAGATGACATCTGGTGATCTGACCAAAACTTTAAATTGTCTTTCCAAAATAGGTTTGAAAGCGTCTTTGAAGGAATGTGGTTTCTTAATCAATGGCTTAAACTCTTCAATATCATATTTGTTTGTTGAAACAACAGGAACTGCCTTATCATTAAACCCTGATTTTTCCTTCCAACTATCAATCATTCTATGTGTCACGGTTTCATCACCTCCAAATCCTCTATTTGAAATAACATCCAAAATGTAATCGGCAAAATTAACTTTGTAATCTGGTTGAAATCCTAGATCAGCGAAATGTTGAATCAAATTATCTGGTTTACCATCAAAGATAACAGACCCATTGGAAAGCAACAATATGTTGTCAAACTTCTCAAAGATTTCAATTTTAGGCTGGTGAATCGTCAAGATGATTGTCTTTTTATCATTCTTGGCTAAATCGTTCAACAATGAGATAATCGAACTTGATGTGAAAGAATCTAACCCTGAAGTAGGTTCATCCAAAAGCAAAATCTTGGAGTTGTTCAACAATTGAATAGCAATGGAGACTCTTCTCTTTTCACCACCAGAAATCCCCTTGACTGAACCATCACCAATAGGAATGTTAGCCACATCACTTAGACCCATCTTTCTAATCAAATCATTGATAATGACAGGGATCTGGGCATGTTGTTCCACAGGGATTCTTAGTTTAGCTTGGTACCAAAGAGTTTCCCTAACGGTTAAAGTTGGAATAAGGACATTATCATCTTGAACAACGTATGTCGTGATTTGTTTCAACAAATCAAATGGAACCGGTTTCCCATTTAACAAGACATTACCCGAGGCACTGATTGTACTGTAACGGGTTCTACCTGTTAAGAAATTCAACAAAGTGGTTTTCCCTGAACCGGAAGGACCCATGATAGCATTAACACCTGGTTTGAAAACAGAATTCACCTCTTTCAATAATTGTTTAGCTTCATATGGTTTTCTGGCAATGGTGTTTCTCCAAAACAATTTCTTCAAGATCAATTGGATATTTTGTAATTCAATGACAATTTCATGATCAAACATTTTAGAACGATGTTCAGAAATGATCTTTTCCGCATCTTCAGGATCCACCAACACTTGACCCTTCTTTGAATCGATTGGTTTAACAACACGAACGGTTTTCTTTCTAGATTGGTAGGCCAACAAGAACCCACTGGCAATGTAAAACCCTAAGAACCAACACATATTGACCACTAATGGAACAGCTTTCCAGTTTTTTCTAAAACCCAAGTTATCCAAGACGTATTGTCCCGTGTATTCGTAACAGGCACTGGAACCTTCTTCGTATGGACAATCACCAACATAACCGGTAAATTGGTTCGAAAGTAACCCACCGAAGGCGTACCAGAAATTAGCCAAATATTTCACCCATCTCACGTAAACAGGCATTGTCTTTGCATTAACAAAATACCCACACGCTGAGTTTTGTAATTGATAAAAGTAATTTGTAATTAAACTGGCAGGCCCAAATTGATAATTACCCAACATGAAACACATGATACCACATGCCATACTGATCATGAACAATAACAAGTTGTGGACCCAGTAAATACCAAAATTACTAGATCCATTTAACCCCCACATGAAGTATGTGACCAAAGACCAAACCATGGTGATTGGGATGTCTTCCAATACCAATTTAACCAATTTTCTGGCTATAAACCAACCTTGTAACGAGTGGATCCCTTCTTTATAGTCTCTAACCAAGAACTTCCCATCGGTTTCACATAATCTTTCAATCTCATACATCATTGGTGTGAACCCCAACACTTCACAACAGACATACAATGTAGATGTGACTGAACGGATACCACCGATACTACCACCTGGTTTGTAGAAAACCCAACCACAAATTACAGCTAGCACATCGACCAAACCGTGGAATGTAATCATACTTGTGACGTCTCTCAGTGTTAATAGTGTTGATCTTCTCATGAGGACATAGACTTCACGGTGTAATGGTAATCTATTTGTCTTGGACTGGTTGAAAATTGGTGCACCAGATTCAAAAGAGTTATGATATTGCAACTGAGGTAGGTTCTGCGTTCTTTGCCATTCATTAATTAGCTTATCCACTCTTTTCTGAGTTTTCAGTTCAACTTCCTCTGAATCTGTCTTATCAATGGATGAGATCTTCAATAGGAAATCAGCGAAATTTGCCTCTTCTGATTCACCTTCATCATCATCATTCAAATGGTTAGCCTTGAACGAGTCGAAATATTTGTAACCATCCTCTAGAGTACCAGTGTATAACATGTTACCACCTTTAGCCAAGAGACAAATCTCATCGACAATTTCCAAGATCTCGAATCTTGGTTGATGGATTGTCAAAATGATGGTGATACCGAAATTGGCTGCCAAGTCTTTAACAGTTTGAACTAAATGGATTGAAGTGTTTGAATCCAACCCAGTAGTTGGTTCATCCAAGAACAAAACAGATGGCTTAGTCAACAATTGGATCGCCAATGAGACTCTTCTCTTTTCACCACCACTTAGTGTGGATTGGTACTTAAAATTATTTATTATTGTTCCTTCAATTTTTTTCAAGTCCAAACTTGCCAATAGATAGTCGATCAGATTGTTTATCTCTGTTATGGAAGAATTTGGTAATTTCAACTCAGCAGTGAATCTGAGGGTTTCACGAACAGTTAACCCAGGCATGAAAAGATCCTCTTGTAACAAGTATGATATGTTTGGATTCTGTTGAGAGTACTGTACCATACCTTGGAATCTCATTGGATTATCCTTAGATTTGGCAAAACTCATTCTTGAGGATAATGTGTTCAACAGAGTTGTTTTACCACTACCTGAGGAACCCAAGATAGCCAGCACTTTCCCCTGTGTCAAGTCGAAGTTGATATTGTTCAAGATCTTCTTACCTTCACCCAAATCATCAAGTGAAGCGGTGACCTCAACATCTCCGGACGAGGTGATAACATCAACCTCATCTGTAGATGGTTCCTTTTCATCATCAGTCTTGTGAGAAAAGTTCCACAGACTCGATTTCTTTTTAGGACCCACCTCGTTCTTGTGGTTCAGCCTCACATTCAAGCCTCTCACCGAAAGCGACACTCTCTTGTCTTCGGGAACATAGAGATCGCTCTGATGTGTAGTGTTCACAACCTCCAAGTTCATCTTGACTGTCTCTCTCTCTATACGAATGCGATGCCTCTCTAATTAGCAAGTATATGCGTATCTCAACAAGCGTACCACAGCGGCTACCTCTATAGCGTTGATCTTCAAGCAAACAGCCACAGCGCTAACCTCAGAGTCCAATGTGGATTCAGCGCTTCTTTTATAGATACGCTACTTGATATACCCAAAACTGTATGTTTTCTATAGAAAAAAATATCGGAAATGTGGCCCAGACCGACTATCGTTAAAAAAAAAACATGAAAATTAGGAAGCTCCAACAGGCGCTTTGTAATCGATCTGGTGAAGAGTCAAGACTAAAACACTGAGAGCACCAAGACCGCACTAGGCGTGTGTTGGCACCGGAGACGGTTGTTGACATTTACTTGATTGAGTGTGGCATGGACCAGAGCATCACATCATCACATGGCTATGAGTCAGGTGGGCAGCCTTAGAGAGGTATTCATAATCGCTCTAGAGCCTGGACCCTGCTGCACGAATGTGACTCGGCCGAGTAGCGAGTTGTGTCAATTTCCAGACAAGCTTTTTTTTTCATAGATACAATTTGAGAAATTCCGCGGGATTGGTGATAATATACTACTGTAAATACCGTTTTGCGGTCCTATGCTTGTGACTTGTGACTCTTGACTCTTGAGCTACAGCTCGCTACCATATTATAGATCTGTTTTATTATGAACACACGGCTTTACCTCTGCATTCGGCAAGTGATCGATCCATGCAGATCGAGCACGGAGGTAACAAAACTACAAGACACGTACTTGTTCTATCATTACATCACTCATTAACTAAATACGTTGGCTATCAAATATTCCCAGAGTACATATTCTCACAACGCACATTGGCACTTCCAAAACTTCTGCGACGACAATTTTTGATCAATCTCGAAAACTCATATCCTGGTTCCCAATAACACTTGTCGAAATGTTGAGATATCAAACCAAGTAGACCAGTCATATGGTTCTTATGTGATACGATTTTCAACTTGGATGCCTGTTGTAATATGGCATTATGGAACTTGATACTATTAGGTCTTTTGCTCGTATGGATCACTTCACCTGTCAATTTCGTCAACTCGTTTCTAATTCTTCTCAAGTAGTCATACCCATCCTCAGTGGAATACAAGAGAGAATCATCCGTATCTGGATTATTCGACAATTGTAACGATTCTGGACCATCCAAAATATAGTTGTATGACCAAATCAACAACGTCACCAATGCCAAAACGTTCAATCTGTTCAACAAAACATCATTATCAGCCTTATAGGTCAAATTCACCTGTGTTGGTGAGTCTTGTGGTGATAAATAAGTTTCAAAAAGGAATAAATAACCATACATAACAGAAACTCTCCCACCAGGTGAAATGGCCCATTCCCTAATTTTTTTCTCAACCAATTCATAATCACTAGGCTCAGCATAGACATTCATTCTCCATGGTGCACCAGCATACACAAAGTAATCATAATGTTGGATTCTCAAAGTGATCTGTGCCATGTGATACACGGGGTTTTTACATGTGGAATCATTATGGTTGAAAGTCAAAGGTCTATAACTCTTGAGTAATTGATCTTTCAACAAATATGAGCTCTCAGTATCACAGCACCCTTTCATAACATCACATGTCCAATGATCAAATGCTAAACTCAATGTTTCCTTCCATGAATCTCTCAATTCCTCAGTCTCCAATATGGATCCTTGTAAGTCCCGTTGTTGCATTTGATACATAATGGATAATAATCCAGCCATCAGGATCTTCTTACCGAATTTACTCGTATTCACAGGTTCTCTATTCAACAATTTTTTCAACCCGACAAGGAAAGATAGGGAATCATTCCTATTAGGGATCTCTGAAGGTGTGAGGTAACTTTCCCATAATTCATCATCACATGGTAAATTCAATTGAATGTTATTTGAAAAAAGCATCAATTGATACCCAAACACAATGGAATGTGTCGAATCGATGTAAAAGGCAAACAATGTAGATCTCTTGACACTTTCAAACTCGATCCATTTTTCCCAAATCGTTGCATTCTTGTTCCGATCATAATCAGTCTTATTCTTCAAAGGGTTCCCACCTAACCCAGGAGATCTTCTCAATAATTGAATCGTGGTCCCATGATGTAAGAAGGCACGTTCATGTAGTTTCCTATTCGATGCGAATCTTTCATAACACTCCAAAAGTAATAAACTTTGGATAATGTGTACTTCTGAAGGTGGATGGAATTCATCACAGCTGAAAATGATTAATCTTAAAGGCTCTGCAATCAAATCGGCAAATTCCCGGGGGTTTTTAACAAACATCGTATTAGGCTCCGCTTTAGCATAACTTGCCCCAGTCATAATCATACTCAGCAACAAGATGGGTGAACATGTTGACGTGTTGAACGAAGGCTTGTGCAAAATAGGGTATTGAATATGGAAACATGTCCAATACAAGTCCATAAATTTCTCCAAGTATTGTAAATATTCATGCGATCCAATAGTCGGCACCAAATTAATCAACACTTGTCTAGTCTCTGGTGTTATCAATGTTTGTTGTGCCGGATTAGGGAAATTAGGCGGGATCTCCAAAATGTCATCCAACAAGTTTGATGATAACCCGAATGGATCATCATTAGGATTAAAGAAATTATCACCACTAAAATTGGGTACTGTGTCTGTATTCGTCTGTGTGGCGTTATTATCATCGAAAAGCCAATTGATCAGGTTTGAAGGACTAGCAGGCTTGTGTAAATATTCCGAGTCGGCATGACCCATACTGACACTCACCGGTTTAGTGAAACTATCACGACGATGTCCATGGTGATGTCCATTGGCACTATGATTTGATATGGATGAAACTGGCGATAAATGATGTGTAGATTGTTGGTGTTGTTGATGATGATGTGAAGTTAACAATGGATCCTCATGATGGTTTGACAATGAGATGAAATGTGAGTCATTAGTGTATTCCTGTATACTCTCCAAATTTGTCTTTTCCACTATTGTGGGTAGTATTATTGAGTCTAGTGAGTTTATAGGCAATTTGGGTATATCATTCACAATTTGTTGTTCAAATTCTTGTTTGGAACTGGTGTCTAGTGGTAATGGAGATTGACTTAGCACTGTTGTCTCTGCTATTGACACTGGTGCTGGCGCTGGTGCTGGCGCTGGTGCCACGGCTGCCACTGCTGAAGCTACCTCTGCTGACGTTGTTGTCGTTGTCGTACTTGTCAATTTCCGTCTTTTCTTCTTCTTCATCTCCACAGCGCCCTTTTCCTTTAATTTAGCCTCATCTTTAACTTTCCTCAGCTCGTGTCTCTTGACATGTCTGTCCAGTAGATCCTTTCTCACAAATGACTTGGTACAAGTTTCCCAAGGACAGTTATAAATCACTGTTGGGTTATGATTTAGTTTATGTCTCGCTAGATGTTCAGCTCTCGAAAATTTTTTATCACATCCTTCGAAATCACAGTTATAGACACCGATTGGTCTTTTCTTGATTCTTTTCGGTTTGGTTTGCTGTTTGGTAGTGTCGTTGTTAGGTTCTGTTGCTGTTGTTGTTGTTGTTGTTGTTGTGATTGCAGTGGTACTAGAAGTTGGCAATGGGGTACTTGGACTATTAGACGAAGGCTCGGGACTGATTGAAGAGGAGTTTGATTCCTCTAGGACACTCATGTTTGCCATCCAGTCTCTAGCTAGCTGTGATCCTCGTAATGAAGGGAGTTTGTTTATGTCCTTTTGACGTGCTCCGTTGATAGTAGCACTTAGCTCTTAAAATTTTCAGACCTCTTTGATGGAGTTTTGATGGAAGCGACGGACAGTTCCCCGAGGAGGACTTGTTAAGTGTATGTACAGAGATTGGTTTGGTGAGCGTTGCACTAATAGAATGTACTGTGGTTGCCAGTGTATTGTGGCAATGAGTATGTTGTCTCCGTCTCGTAAGACTCCAATTCGATATTTATTATCCGATCGATCTCTTCTTCAACAGCCCGAAACTCTTCGATCTTTTGCCGCAGAATTCCAAACTTTTTAGGCAAGGCTTTAGCGCCGGTACGCGCACTCCGCTGAAATGCCGAAACGCATAAAATAGTAATCATACGTGCTTATAGGGCCAAATATATTATGGTCTTTATATTGTAATTCACTACAAATCGCATTCAGAGTAAATCAAAGGTGACCCATTCATTAAGAACAAAAATTTAAACTGAGAAATCCAAAATATTAAAAAAAAAAGCGAAACGAAACGAAACGAAACAGTATACTTAGTTAAACCATAATCTTTGTTATATATGGGGACACAGTGTCCCATATATGTTAATGTATAATATTATAATGCACAATTTGTTCAAAAGCAGAACAATGATCTTAAACCAACAAGACAGCATTGACACACCCATCTCTATCTGGTTCATTGGTGATTTGGGCATACTTACCCCAAACAACTTTACCACCAGCGGTAACCATACCCATTTCACTGACATTCACTTCAATGATGGTACCTTTAGTTAAAACACCCAACTGTGTGTACATAGGACTTTGCGGATTCTTCTTGACACCCAAGATTGGTAAAAACACAGTGACACCTAATTCTGGGTGTGTCACATTGGCCTTCTTCTGTCTTAATGCGGAAGGTCTAATGATTCTTTCCATCTTCACTGGTCTTCTGGTGAAACCTTCACCTACAAAAGTATGTTTGGTGATCATTCTCTTCCATGCCTTGGATTTCTTACTACCAGTCTTGATAACTTTAAACATCTCTTCTTCACTAATACCACGAACTTTTGGTAATGGAACAGAGAATTTATCGGCTTTTTCTAATCTTTTTTGCTTAATAGAAGATGAAATGGCCTTGGCTGTGTTTGTTTGTTGACGATCCAACAAATATGTTGGAAGAGCTTCCCCATCATCTTCAACCGGTTTACTAGGACCTTTAATCTTGGACTCTTCATGGGCTTTAATCTTCTTCTTCATAGCAACTTTTTCAGCATAACGCTTCTTGGCAAATTGCTTAGCTCTCCAACCGGTCAAATGTTGAGCATCCTTGGAGATCTTGTGCCCTTCTCTGGCAATTCTCTTACGTTTTCTCTCTTCATGATCTAAACGACGACCATGTTGTTTGATATGTTGTTCAATATATTCGTTTTGAGGCTGTTAATTGTGGTTAGTCAACGTGTATCACAGAATAGATGTCATAATAAGAACATACCATTGTAGTTGTTTAAGGGCTCCTAAAGATGTCTAAAGAAGTTTTGTAAAGAATGGCATTAAATTTTTAGTATGGAGTTTATTATCTAAAAGAAATCTAAGAAAAATTTTATTATCAAGTGTGCGGGTAAGCGATGAGCTGGGAATTGGGCCGCGGGCCGCGGAGGAACAGCTAAAACTAGAATTTATACATCAAAGAAGGGAACTTAAATGGATTGAAAGAGATTATGGTATCTCAATAGCTTTGAACACATTCCTGGGTCACTTTATCCTCTCTATTACAAAACTAAAGCATTGTTTTGCTGTTCAACCCGAAAACCCACTAGTAACAGGCCGGATCGGTTGACGCAACAGCAGGCAAAAAAATTTCTGGTATATCTGTAAATGATCTAAAGACATAAAGATCATTAGTGATATATAGACACATCACCCACCACCATGAGCCAATCTTTGAACGATATACTGAAGAGTATCACCTCATCAGTGAAATCTACTGATGAAGCTGTTTCAAATTTGCACAAAAAAATCGACTCTCCTGAGTTACCAGAGTTAGTTAATGACTTGTTACAGAAAACCGGTCAAAGCTTACCAGAAGGTGTCTCCTTATTAGACTTGAAAAACAATGCTATGCTATCATATTTGAACAACGTTGCCTTAATAATATTGGCTAGAATCGAAATGACAAAGACAAACAATACCGAAGAAGTTGAAGAACTGAAATCAAAAGCCATCAAGGGAACTATAACACAAAGAGTCGTGATGGAAAGAGGTATCAAGGCACTAGAGAAGAAATTAACTTACCAATTGGAAAAAATGGTGAGAAACTATAACAAGATGGAGAAAGACTCTAGTGAACAAAGTATAAACAAGAAATTACAAGCTCAAAAGGAGAAGGATGATGAAGACAGTGAGGAAGAAGGTGATAGTGAAGATGAAGATAGTGAGGAAGAGGATGAATTGAACTATAGACCAGATGCCTCAGCATTGGTCCAATCCATGAACAAAGATAAGAAGATTAAAGAGAAAGAGGCCAAGAAGAGTGGTGACAAGACTGAGAAATATAGACCACCTAAAATCGCTGCTGTTTTACCACCTTCAGAATTTAAAGAGACTGGTAGATCAAACAAGACTGGCTCTTCAGCCAAGATGCAATCCATGGAAGAATACTTGTTGGAAACCGGGGATGCACCAATGGTGGAGAACTCCATTGGGTCCACTATTTTGAACCATGGTAGAGGTGGTGTCAAGACCATGAAAGATCGTCAAAAGGAAGCCGAGATCCAAAGATTTGAAGAGTCCAATTTCACAAGATTGCCAACCTCGATGTCCAAGAAGGATAAGAGACAAAAGAGAAGACAAGAGGCTAATACATTCTTTGGTGAAGATTGGGGGATTTTCAACAATTCCAAAAATGATTTGGGTACCTCGAGAAAATCCAAGCCAAAATCCGCTTGGGATAGGGCTAAAAAGAGAAGAACAGAGTGAATATTATAGATCATTGTATAGTAGATTTGTTCTCTAAATGGTAAATTTGCATTAGTTAGTATAATTATCGGGAAACTCTGTAGATGCATAAGAGCAACATCCATGCACCAGGTGGTCAACTTTATCTTTAATCGATCAAGCGCATATAAAAGTTTGGGAACCTGCCACCAAAATCTGCTCTTTGGCATTGTACAATAAAAGGATGTCATTGTTATTCAAGAGAACATTAGCCACCGCTGCAAAGATGAAACCTGTCAAGATCCACTGTTTAGCCGATGTCTGCATCATCCCAGTATGTTACACGGTGAAAATTTCTCAAGCTATATGATCATGTACTAACGATTATGTCTCAAAAGATTGGTACAGGATCACCATCAGTCTCCGATGAAGTTGCCAAAATACAATTATTCTTAAGAGATAGCGGTATTAAACACACCTTGCATAGTGCCGGTAGTACTCTCGAAGGTGAATGGGATAAATGTTGTAACGTTATCGGTCAACTACACGAAATGTTGCACAAGGAAGGTGTGCTGAGAGTGCAAAGTGATATCAGAATTGGGACACGTACCGATAAGGCACAAACCGCACAGGACAAGATTGATGTTGTCAACGAAAAGATGAAGAAAGGCTTCAATTGAGCAGAATTTTAATCCCATATCTATATAATCTAGTAAGTAAATATAAAATCAAATTGAGAGTATATACTGATTACGTAATACAGTAAATTTCCGCGAATTTGTGTGAAAAGTGAGAACTCTTTTGATAAATAAACATAAGCATAATGAGGATCTTTGTGAGAAATATTCTTTGTGCGTCTGAATCAGCCGGAGACCTATTTGACGAGGTTGGATATAGCAGAGATTTACGGATAATCCAACGGTGCTAATCATTAATTCACGCATTAGCTTTACATCGACTATAACTGTGCTTTGCTTTACTTCATATTCACTATTACAAGTTGCACAAAAGATTCCATATTACACAACTGCAAGAGCTAAACCCCTGGACTACACACAAGAACAAGAACAAGAACTAATTACAATCTCCACAATACAATGTCTCATGATAAAAGCTATGGCAATAACAAAGATGAAAACTATCAACGCTTTACCACTCCTGGCTCACCTTCCAGGTCCACATCAAGTCTCCATAACAACAATAATAATAATGTCCCACCGCTTATTCCACAATCACCAAGAAAGAAGAAGATTGTATACAGTGACAGATACATACCGAATAGAACAGGGGTTGATCTTCAGGCTGCCTTCAGTTTGAGCAGTGATGACTTGCCTAGAAATCGACTACCTTCATCCGTCAATGATTTGGAGTACAGAAAGGAAGAAGAGGCCAATAGAACTTTCAACACAGTATTGAAGAATGAATTGTTTGGCGATAACCTCCCCTCCGCCTCATCCACATTGTCTTCCAAGTCAAACTCCAAAAAGAGTGATACACAGATAACGCCTCCAAGGTCAGCAGATGATAATAGTGCCTCTTCATCAAGTACACAGAGGACACCAAGACAAGTGAAAAGCAACTTATTTTCATACCAATCACCAAATAAGAGTCGACCAACTTCAAGCTCCATTGAAAATGATTTGTACTCGTTATCCCCTGTGAGGATTGATTCACAAAGATTGTTACTTTCACCTACAAAGAGACCAAGAGCCATTGCTAAAGTGCCCTACAGAGTCTTGGATGCACCAGAATTAGTTGATGATTTTTACTTAAATCTGTTGGATTGGGGGTCTCAAGACATATTGAGTGTTGGTCTTGGTTCAAGTGTCTATCTATGGAACGCCTCCTCAGGGTCTGTGGACAAGTTATTGGACTTGGGTTCAGATGATAAAGTTACCAGTTTATCCTGGATAGGCGCTGGAACACATTTGGCAGTGGGGACTAATAATGGTGCTGTACAGATATGGGATGCTACCACTTCAAAATGTACAAGAACCATGACTGGTCACACGGGGAGAGCTACGGCATTGACATGGAATGAACACATTTTAACTTCTGGTTCAAGAGATCGTACAATTCTACATAGAGATGTAAGACAAGCGGAGCATTATATGAAGTCCATTAATTATCATAAGCAAGAGATTTGTGGGTTGAAATGGAATGTTGAAGAAAACAAGTTAGCCTCTGGAGGTAATGATAATAAATTATATGTTTGGGATGGGTTGCTCGAGACACCATTACACAAGTTTGAACACAATGCCGCTATCAAAGCCATTAGTTGGTCACCTCACCAACGAGGGATATTAGCCAGTGGAGGTGGTACATCGGATCGTCGTATCAAGACATGGAACATTTTGAACGGGTCCAAATTGACAGATATCGATACTGGGTCACAAGTTTGTAATTTATGCTGGTCCATAAATTCAACAGAGTTGGTTTCGACACATGGTTACTCTAGGAATCAAATTATGATTTGGAAATATCCTCAAATGTCTCAAGTTGCATCGTTAAGTGGACATACTTACAGAGTGCTATATTTGGCCCTAAGTCCAGATGGACAAACCATTGTTACTGGGTCTGGAGATGAGACTTTAAGATTTTGGAACGTTTTTGAAAAGAACAAGAGTGAAAATGCACCTCAGTCTGTGTTGTTAGATGCGTTTACTCAGCTGAGATAGATAAACAGACTCTTCAAATTGACAGTGTTTAAGTGTTTACTTGATCATGAATGGGACAATCACATTAATTTATATTACCTAATTTTCAATGTCGTATATTCATTAATCTTACAATATTCATATATACACAGTAGTTGATGCTTTCAGTGATGACGTCCTCTAAAATTCTCATTATCACTGTTAAAAGTATGCTCAGCTCGAGTAGTGTATGCCTGTGGTGGTTTTCTTATTGGAGTGGTGGCAGGCTTGCCTTGTTGCTGGACAGGAATTGGCTGATGTTGTTGCTGCTGTTGCTGCTGTTGCTGGGCTGGAACAACATGTGTCTGCATAGTGCCACTTTGATTTCTATTCAAGAATGGCATTGAAGTTTTCCTTTTCGGATTAGCCATATTTGATTGGAACGAATGAGCACCAGACACATTATCAGGTAAATGCGGCATTGGTGGTTGATCAACATTTAATTGAGCCAAGCGTTCTTGTTCCCTTTTCCTCTCTCTCTTGACTAATTCCGTATGAACAATTGCTGCATTTCGCGTGGAGCATCCGTTAAGCCAAGCCAATAGACTTCCTAGTATGGGTGGTAACGATATCAATAGATCAAAGAAAATGTTACCATTCATCTTTGCCACGGTTTTCGGGTTCAGGTGGAATTCCTGGTCGGCAATGGTGACTAGTCTCGCGTGGATGAGATACATCAATATGGGACCAATTACTGGTAACATGGCCAATAGTGGAGCCATTCCAAGACCCAGATCAATGGGATAACAACCAAAGAAATTTTTATCATCGAACCAAGCACGCTTCTTTACACGTTTCCAAGCTTTTTGCTCAGCTTTAGAGTAGCTCTCTGGTAGTTTCCTTCTTCGTTTCTTACCATGAATCTCAACATAGAAGGGGTCTTGAATCCCATATGTCAGTATACTATGTTATTCTTGATGTTTCGACTTGGTCAACATACCTTTTGTCTGATACTTTTCACCAGCTTTCTCATTGATCCAGTCCACAGCCATGTCATAACCTGGAATGCCCTCGAGCTGTTCAGCAAATTGGTTGATGGTGTTCATTGTGTTGTACCGCAGTGGAGTACACTATCAGCTTGCTTCGCAATAGGCAGAGAAGCCTTATTGTGTAGTGGAAGAAGTTGAAAGAATATTGGAAAGTGGTAACAATGTCAATAATATACTTATGTCCGATTAAACCGCCAAGTGCTCTAGTTGCTCTCTGTCTCATCACAGCCAATGAGTTTCCCTTCTAGGTAAGCACAGCCCCATAACTCTGAGATGTCTTCAGAGAGTAAGGCGTCCCATGTGGCTAGAAATTGTCATATTGATGGACTCTGTCTTCTTATGTAGATAGTCATGGAGGTTTTAGTATTACAGTCCACTCAGCACTGCTTATATATTAAATTACTAGAAGGATTGATGAAGAGCCTGGGACTGTTGCAGAACGTATTCGCGAAACACTAACAAATATCTAGTCATTTTCATAATAAACTACAATAATTTAGAGAAGTTAAACATCAACATCAACAGCCGCTGAAGTAGAATAAAGAACCAGAACATCGCTAACTAACAGGGCAAAGCAGGCCATGAGCAGCGACCATAATCACGCAGGGCGCTCCCACCAGCCACCTCAGTGGCCGAAGAAACGAAGTGTGTTTGGGCAGAGCACGAGCAGAATTACACAAAAACCTACATCTACATCGTCATCGTCAACAGCTAAACCATCAGTCTTTGCTAAAGCAAGCAGTCGTCCAAGTGGCGCTTCACACACAGCGGCTAGGGATAATAGTAATGATGTACACAAAACATCACCGGGGAGGTCCTCTGTGAGCCACGATCATCATGAGCATAAAGTACACAAACCAGTGAGGAATGAAGACCACTCAAAGTCTAGAAAGCCGAGCATAGAGGGAGCAGTGGACTCGAAATCAAGTGTTAAACAAGAACCAAGCTCAAGCTCACAATTAAGCGAGCCTACTAAAAGCGCGTCTGAAACTAATACTTCCAGCAAATACCCTACAAGCACCATAATAACATCTGATAGCCATCCTAAAGACCTCAGTGTCACTACTCAGTCAATCAGTCGACATCCACTTGATAATATAAATACAAGCCCGCTGTCAGTGCTGTCCTCTGAAGTTGACCACTTGCCCTCATCCGCTCCTATCCCAAAAAAGGAGGATACACCACGATCACGTCGATTCTTCTCGAGTGACGAAGATGACGAAGAACTTTCTGACGTGGATGACATTGTGGAACCAAGAAGAAGAACGCCCAGACCAAGAATGGAGGAACATGTTGTCAGTGATGATTCAGATGCAGAAACTGTACACGGAAGTTCGCCTATAAAGCAAAGAACTGGGAAATATGTCCGGAAATTCGATCTTGAGAGTGAAAATTCAGAGCATAAAGCTGACTTCACAACTGATCTAGATGATTCAGATGTACATGAACGTCAAAATGTTTTGGATCGCCCCGATAGAAGAACAACTTCTAAATCTGCAT
Source organism: Hansenula queroliae (assembly GCA_030674255.1). Classification (NCBI taxonomy): domain Eukaryota; kingdom Fungi; phylum Ascomycota; class Saccharomycetes; order Phaffomycetales; family Wickerhamomycetaceae; genus Hansenula; species Hansenula queroliae. Next base: position 25,690 of record JAJLXP010000021.1, on the reverse strand, counting down.
CTCCTAGAGGGAAGCTGAAGAAGAAAGTGATTTTCACAAGAGACTCACAAGGAAGATTGAAACTTCAAAAAGTTTGTGAAAAGGGTGACTACCAAAAGGCCAAACAGCTGATAGCAGACGGTGCAAAAGTTGACGACGTTGATTATGCTGGTAACTCGGCTCTTCATGAAGCCGCTTTGAAAGGTCATACTAAAATTGTCAAGTTATTGCTTGAAGAAGGGGCAAACGTCAATATCCAATCAGGTCCAGGTGATCTTGATACACCATTAATTGACGCTGCCTCGGGGTGTATGACTTCATCCATAGAAACTCTTCTCCAGTTTGGCGCTGATCCAAGTATACAAAACACGAATGGTGATAATGCCTTTGACTCGATCGATGAATCACATGAAGATGCATCATACTTGAAGGATATCATGAGAGAAGCTTATATCAAGCTTCAGAGCAATACTGATGGTAAACCGCAAAAACGTGGTGCTCAAAAATATGATAATTTCGTTGAACTGGCTATCAAAGAGGGAAGATCAGAGATTTATTGTAAATCATTGTTAGGTGATTCCGCTTTCGTTGGAAAATACTTGGAAAAGTGTGGTAAACCTGATAAATTAAGTTTTGGCGTTGCTTGCAAATATGGACATTACGATATTGTTAATTTATTTTTGGCATTTGGTGCAAATCCTAATTTCTTGGATCTGGATGATATGACACCTTTAATGAACAGTCTTGGGAAAGGTCATCCTGATGTTGTTAAACTTTTGTTGGATTCAGGTGCTAATCCTTTAGCGAGTACACCAGAGGGGAAAACTGTTTTGGATTTTGCAACAGATGCATTGATCAAAGATGATAAAGAAATTGAACTTTTGAAACAGTTTATTGACTCAAAATTCAAATCGAAAAAGCATAGTTCAACAGAACAGAGTGATATCAATTCAAAGAAGAGAAAAATAAGCAGCTCAGTTGGTCATGGGACCAATCATGACATGCCTTCAAAGCAACAAAAGCAAACAAGTAAAACGCTACACGATCACAAAGACAAACATGTCGAAAAGCCCAAATCTTTTAGTGGCCAGCACCATCCAAAGAGTGATAAATTGAAAGAAAGAGATTTGAATCGCCATGATAAAGAGCACACGCAAGATAGACCGAAGTCAAAGCCAGCAGTGGATAAACACTCATATGGTGTAACGAAGCCAGAAGTGAAGACCCTCGAAGACAAACATAGCCATCAATTCCCTAGGGAGAAAACACAAGTTGGTGTCAGTCTATCGAGTAAAGAAAGTGAAAAGGAGAGAGACACGGTCAAAACTACTGGGTCTGCCGAGGCTGAAGTTAGGAAATCAGAGTGTGATATCAAACAGGAACCTCAAGAAGTACGCAAAACTGATGATAACAATGCCCCTCAAACACATACAACCAAAATCGTTGATCAAAAACCAGCTGCAACTACAATCCCCTCTGAAGCTTCGACACAGGCCAAAGCTGTTAAAGCTACAAGTCATCATGATGTGGTTGAACAAGAAAAGGACCTTATCGAGAGAGAAGCTGAAGAACAAAGAAAACGAGAAGCATTTGAAGCCGCAAAAGCTGCTAAAAGAAAGGCAAGAGAACAAGAATTTTTAAACAATTTTGAATCTGAGGAAAAGAAAAAAGAGGAAGAATTGAAGAGATTGGCTGCACTTCAAGCAGAGAGGAGACTCAAAGAAGAACAAGAAAGGGAAGCCAAAGCTAAGCTGGATGAAGAAAGAAGACAGATTATGCTTCAACATCAAGAGTTTGAAAAACGTAAAACGCTTAGACAAAGTTATCCTACAGGGCTTCAAAGTGCCACTTTTGACTCAAACAGAACAAAAGAGGATGTGTTGAAGTATCTTCCTTTCTATTATTTAAATAGAGATGGAGTTAATTACTGCTCAGATCTTCAGTTCGTATTGATATTGGGAGTGGAAAATTTCTACAAACAGTTTGAGTCTTTCACTAACACTCGAGTTCCTTTCACTGATAATGACAAGCAAAGGTTTTTCAACTATCTGTATCCATTCTTGGGAAATTTTTCCGCTAGATCAACTGAGAAACAATTAGAAAATTTCATCGATGAGCGTCAAAAGTTTATGAAACTACGACTCTATTGGCTTCCATATGACGAAGCTCTGCAATTGATCAAGGACAAGTTCGGTGACATTGCTGGAGTTGTTGCCAATAGAACTTTGGAAATTGATTTTGGTGAAATTACAGCACTTAATGTACAAGATGCATCTACTTTGAACAAGGCTGGCAATACTGAAGCTGTTACAAAACCTTCAAACGAGGCTCAATCTGCCGCTCGAAAATCACTACCACGTCATTTGAGAAATAGGGCCTCAGTAGAAAAAGTTTTGCTCAGTACAAAGAAGCTATGGTGATTGGACTGGGTGTGTCATATGTCTGTTTTTTAATGTCAGATGGTGGACAATTGGAGTTTTCACTCGACTTTTATTTGATATGGTTATTACGAAGGACTGTTTTGTTATTTTGATACGATTTGTATAGGGACGATTATTAATGAATGAACTGTATTATTAAAAGGTACTTTGATGGTTTTTGTAATTACCTAACTCTGTCTAAAGCTGAGACAGAATTCAGCATCATTCTGACTTCGATCCCGTCTTTAGATAGAGAAGCATGAGATTGGGTAACTTTCTTCACTATTGAAGCACGAATCTGTTCTTTATAACTCGATAACGATTTTGCCACAGGTCCACCTCTATTCATTGTTTCTTTAAACTTGATTTCAAATCTTTTAGCTAAATCTCTCCAGAACACAGATAATAAATTGGTGTACTCCAATGTATCCAACATATCATCAAGTAATGTCTTCTTAGTAATGCTATTGCTGTTAGTCTTAGAGTCGTTTGCCTGACCATTCATCACTTGGGAATAGTCTATCTGGTTCAAAACATCAGCCAGGTGCGATATAGTCGTTGCCCTATGAGCAATGTCATCGAGTGCACTCTCAATATTTCTTGGGGAATTTAGGACTCTTGTCAGGAGATTCAATGAGATGGTGACATTTGCAGTTAGCAAGTCGTTAAAACTGTTGTAAAAGGCGGTTTTGTCCACCAACACGAATGCTGTGAAGATGTTTGACAAGTCTGAATCTGTGTTGTTTTTGATATATGATTCATTAATAGACTTAACAGCGTTTTTCAAAATGGTTAAAAGTTCATTGTTCTTCTCGAAAATGACTGATTCATAATCCCTGATAAGTTTTAAACTTCTCAAGTTTGGATTTTTCGACAAGTGTAATTGCAATTGATGATGATATTTGGCCAATTTGACAAAATTCGACGAGTTCCCATTTTGCAATGATAATGTTGTAGGTTTAGAAAGTTCCTCAACCTGTTGTATTAAGTATAAGAAGTATGTGACAGCTCTTAGTAAATAGGATGTGGAATGCAGTTTCTTCAGTGCATCTTGTATCTTGGTTGCTTCTCTATATGGGTCTATGATGTCTTTCTCTAGACGTTGGTATGATGTGTTGACATGGTTCAATGGAGGTGTCAATTGTTGAAACAGTTCTTTGGAGCTTATACTCTTTTGAATATCCTTGATCAAATTTGAATGACCATCAGATCCTATCTTGGACAAGTTTGTATCTATGTTGCTTATGTCGAAATTGACTCTCTTCATGGACGTTGACAAGTCCAGTTCTTTTTGATCTGAATTCGTGGCTACTAATAAATCATTGGCGAATGTAATTGGATTGAAGTCAGCTTCGAGGAAGGCATCGTAATCGGCGAGATCAAAGTTATCAGCACTCATAGTTCTTCTCTAGTAAAGCTCAAGAGTTTTTTCTGATCAGACTCTCAAAGGTATTTCTATCCACACTACATAACTGGTATACATTAACGTTGGGTACTCTGAAATCTGCGGTTTGAAGCACTTGAACATCGAGATCTGGTTGCGGGCACTACTCATATAAACTACAGCTCAAATTCAAACATTACGAATCGCCATTTATCGTATTTCCACTATGGATCTTTTTAAACCATTGGAGACTTTTTCTGTTTTGAAGGCAATTGGAACACCTTGTTGGATCCTTTGAGTAAGATAGTTCTCAAAATCGACCAAACTACCACCAACCCCGAAATAGATGTCTTTAGCAGCTACCAATGCTAATGGATTGTGTTGTAGTTGAGCTTTGGAGTACGAGACAAGTTCTATCACGAGTTCACTTATGATTGGTAGGGTTTGAGGAGAGTATATAGTTTCAGAAGTGATGATCAAACCGATTTTTGTAGAGTTTTTGATGATTAAGTTGTAGAAATCTCTGTTCCATGCACCTGAGAACAGTTGAATTGTTATGTTTCTTGATGTCAATTCGTTATGGAATTCAGTTAGCAGCTGCTTTGTCAATTGGATCTCGTCAGCGATAATAGGTATCTCTTCATTACCATCACTTTTCTGTAAAGTGACTAATTTCTCTTCAGGTAAAGTAGCACACCATGAAGTGATCAAATTGGCCAATGTAACCAATCTAAGCACTGAAGCGTTATAGTCTGACAGTTTGAACTTGATGTTGTTGATGTTGGATTGTAGAGCTCTACGGAAGAGGTAAGTGGAAGGTAAAGAGGTACCACATCCTAACTCGACAATATCACCACCAAACAATTGATCATCACTCATCTGGGCTAGTTTATCCACAGTATCAACTGAACATTCCCAACTTTTCAGGCCACCTTCGTAAACGTTCTTTAAAAGATCAGAAGTATCTGTCTTCATCAAGATCTCTGTTTCTTCATCTTGCTTTTCACTACCATCTTCACTCATTAATTGATGCTTCACATCAAATAGTTCTCTTCTGTATGCAATATTGCCATTTGGAGTAGTATATGTTTCAAAAGTGATACGAACATCAACCAAAGACTCTAGAAGTTGCTCAAAGTTTTCCTCTTTTGGCACTTTAGCTTCTGGATCATTTATGTCCAATGGATTAACGCTTTGAGATGCGACTGGTACCGTTGAGGATCCAGAGTTTTGGAATGTTTCTGAATCGATGAATTCATCATCACTGTCACCAGTGAAACCGAATGAAAAGGACATGATCTATTTGGCTTGATTGTGTCGTTCAAAATTCCAGACGTTTGAACTCATCGCTCTCGAGCTTATACACTTTAATTTTTTTTTTTTGACCATGTAAACTTTTGGTTTGTGCACTACAAAGTTAAGTACCCGCTACAAATCAGCGCATACTACTCAAGATCAATCTGGATCAGAATATCGTATGTTAATTTAAATAACTTATACATCAATTTCTCAAAAAATGATTTGTAATTGAATAATTTCATATGCTAATGATGGGATGGTTGTACGTGTTCTAATAGGTATAAAAAACGTTCTGGGGCAAAAAGTTGATGAATATATTAATTGATAACAGACTTCTTCAATCCAAAGAGAAAAAAAAAACCAAAAAAAGTAATTGTTACTTATAATAAATAATGAGAAAACATTTGAATAGAAAATTGATTATCATAAAAAATTGTGTTTGAATCTTGTTGTTTTTTTTTGTTATTGGTTTTTCTTGTGATTTTATAATTTTGTGATGTAATGACTTGATTGTTTAAAGGAATAGGCAAAGTTAAAGGATGGATATGACTTAGATTTGCTTATTTGCTTTGAACTTGAGAGTATGTAGACCATGGGTTAGCATTCTTGGATTTCAAGTATTCATCAGACTTTTCTTGCCATTCACGGTTCAAAGTCTTTGGAGCTTCTGGAGCATTCATTCTGATAAGACCAAAGATGGCTAAGGAGATACCTAAACCGATGGCAACACCGGCAGCGATCTTACCAGCTTCACCCTTTGGATGGATTGGACGACGTGGACCCCAAGCACCGTAGGAAATGTACCAAGCGGCCTTCTTTTCAGCCTTGGTCAATTCACCCCATGGTAATTTTTGACGTTCAGCCAATTGACTGACGATTTCTTGTTGGTCAGCAGCTGGAAGTTGTTCCCATCTCTTTTCGATCTCAACAATGGAAGCATTGGAAACAGCATGAGTGGAAGCAAATCTAGCAGGAGCGATTCTGGCAACAGATCTAGAAGTGGAGGCAAATGAACGTAGCATCTTTATTATTATGTGGATTTGGGGTAGTTAAGAATATGTAAACCTAGTGTGATCTGTTTGGTTGATGTTCTTTTCTGTTGTGCAAAGAAAGAAGTTGAACTGGTAGTTAACAATCTTTAAATCTCCAATTTGATAAATGAACTGTTTTTTTTGTTAGCTGGTGGAAAAATAATCACCAATAAAAAAAATCGTTTAAACAAATTTCTATTCGCTGGAGGTCACGTGGCCTAGATGGGGGAATTCCGGGGGTACAAAGTCACATGACTTGATAGTCGGAATTCACTAATCTTGTGTTACGGGACACATAAGTATAAGTTAACTACGTGATATTCGTTAAAATAAAGGTAAAGTGTGTATAAAAAAAAGTCATATTATATGGAACCAATATTCACAGACGCTATTAAAGTCAATATTTTTTTGTATATGTATGTATGTCATTGTCTATTGAGTCAATTTGTCCTTAGTGGCAGACAAGAACTCACGGTAACTGGCCAAGTTGTTGAGTCTATCTTCAACCAAGTTGGAAGCAGCCCATAAACGTAATGAGTTAACCTCTCTAGCGTTGACTGGGTTGATTGGCTCAGCAGTAGAGCCACCTCTGACGATGTACAAGTTTTGGTACATTGTTCTGTCATCACCTTCTCTAACTTTAGCAATGATATTTCTAACTCTTTCATTAAATTCATTGTCCAATACTGGGACTTCATGTTTACCAATTGGCACTTGGAAGATGTCAGCAGCACCGAAAACATCATTGACTAAACCTGGAACCGCGTCACCACCGATCCAAAGGAATAAATCGGTAGTGTTGTTGATCAAGTATAACCCATATCTTTCGAAATGTTCAGCACCGGCGTTAATTGGTGTTGGCAAGACAATTTCACCAGTTTCCTCATTTGGCAAGCCAACATCATCTGGAATATCGTGTAATGAATAAACAGTTGGATAGATCAGTTGAATTAATTGAGGTAATGGTAATGAGCCCAACAAGTTCAATGCATTGGCTCTATGATCAGATGGAACTTTACCTGGTCTGAAAGCGATATTCTTTGTCAATGAATGGATCAATAATGGCAACATTCTCAAATTATTGGAAAACATTAGTGGAGAAGCACCACCAGTGTTACCTGCAACGACTTCCTTCTTGAACACATTCAATAAATCAGTCAAATATTTACTCAATAAATCTCTGGCATCGTTTAATGAACCTGAACCAACTTTTTCAATAGCCTTATGAGTGTAATAGTTGGTGATAGCCAATTGATCAGCACTAGCATAGACTTCGGAGATGTTTGAAGTTGTTGGGATAGCTGTGGTCAAGACTCTAATTCTACGTTGACCATAATTTGTTGTATGCAAGACAGCGGTTTGGATGTAAACCAATGGTTTAGTAATGTTTTCCTCAATGGCGATTTCAATAACATAACTTTGATCTCTTGGGAAAGTTGGGAATGCACATAGATCTGAAGATCTGTTGAAAAAATTACCATAAAAGGCATTCATCTTCAATCCACTTGAACCTCTAGTTCTCAACACGGCTTCCAAAGCGATATCCGCAGATAAAGTGTTTGAAATCTCCTTGGACAATTTAGTAACATCTTCGAGACTACCAGCAGTCCAACCTGGATAATAGTGGGTTTGACCCGCAGTGAATCTTGGCAAATTGGATAATGTGGCAACGTCTTGATAACCTGAGCCTGTCAAAAAGAATTCCACAGAGACTTGTGATTTATTACAATCAACAGCAAATGATTTGTAGAAAGAGTTGGCAACACTTAAGAGAGCTTGGGCTTCCTTTGGCTTATCTGCAACTGATTCTTCATCTCTTAGGCCTAATTTCCCGACACCGATATTTGGCAAGTTTGCAGCGAAAGCGACAATTTTACCACCTGAACCTTCGATTAATTTATGGGCAGATTTCAAAGCTGGCCCCAAGGCGAATGATGGGTTGAGGTTAGCGGCAAACAAGTTTGGTAAATTGTTTAATAATTTTTCAATGTTTGCTCTAGCAGTTTTCAAATTGACCAATAAGCAATCTGGAGATGGGATGAAAGGTTCCTCTAAATCTGGGACAGCCATGATGGAGCATTCACCTTGTTCCGAGTCTTCAGGGATGTTGAAGAAATGTAAGGCGGAATCGATACCGATGAAGGCGACTCTTGTTCTATCATCTTTATTTGGTATTCTATCCAAACTTTCCAAGATCGTGGTGGCTAAAGTGGCCAATAATCCAGATTTAACAGATGCTAACGAGACATCGATTAAAAAGACATATGATAAAGGTTCTGGGATTCTCACCGAGTATTCCTTTGGCGCAATGAATTCCACAACGGAATGGTTCAACTCGGCTCTCTCGTATCTGTTAACACTAGCTCTTGTAACGGTATCGATATCAAATCCTTGTGGGATATCATTTTGTAAGGAACACAAGTTACATCTCCATCTTTGGTTATTCTCAGTTAAAGTGACAAAAGCATTGATATAGGTACGACAACGACGACAACGGGCAATGACTGTATCCGAGACGACTGGTACTGGTCTAACATCGTCTTTCAAAGAGATGTAAGGTCTAATCACCACGGCGAATGGTAATTTTGATTTTTTCAATAGATTATGTGTTGATGGCACTGCGTTCAAAGTGGATCTAACGTATTCTGGTGGTGAATTGGCATTTGGATTGTTTGGAATCAAAGTGGCATCAGATGGAACCACTAAAGGTGGTGGTGGTAAAGATAGATCTTGGATTGGAGGTGGCAGTTCTTTTAATAAATCTGTTTGGTATAATTGATTCAATGGCAATGCTTGTCTAGCGGCAGAGGTGATATCACCTGGTGAACTAACACCATTGTAACCGGCAACGTTGTAACCTGGAGCTTGGTAACCTGGGGCTTGGTAACCTGGAGCTTGGTACCCTTGAGCTGGGTATCCTGGTTGTTGCTGTTGTTGTTGTTGAGGCATTGTTGGGATACCTTGGATATTCAAGTTGCCCAAGTGCTGAGCAGCAGCGTCAACAGATGGATCAACAACACCTTGCTGAGGGTACCCAGCAGTGGCGGCACCTGGAGTGAAGTAAGCTGGAGCACCATTGGTTAGGTCTTGGGCACCGTACCCTACTGGAGGGACTGCCTGCTGCGCTGGGGCCTGTTGGCTCTGGTACTGTGCCTGTGGGTACTGGCGTCTTCTGTGGCCGGACATGGTTCAGTCTAGTGGTTCAATTGGCTGTTGCTTGCCTGTTGTTCTGGTGGTTTTGTTGATGTTGATCTGTTAAGCGCTGGTGTCGCTGTTGTTTTTCCAGCTGATTTCAGATTTGGATTTGGCGCTTTGTTGTTCTTAACGAGGAATGTCAAATCCGGGTGACAGATATTTATTAATATATAGCGCACGTGACTCAGTGATTGGAAATCCGGTACGCGCACGTGACACATATGCACCAAATTCCATCCGGATAGATCTATTTATATATGGATAGATATACTATAGGATAAGTGTATTTCAATACAGCAATTAACAAGATATATGTCGCTCAAGATCTACAACGTCGAGAACGGGGGCACCGTGCACACGCCGCTGCTCATTGTGCACGGGGAGTCCAAGGCTCTGCAAGGCTCAACAGGGATCCTATCCGTGGGCCATAAAGGTGATAGCTATCCCCCATTGCACTACGAAGTGAACCAGGGTTTCTTCAAAGCCATAGTTCACTTGGAACCAGGGAGTAACCCACTGGTTTTCACACACTCCTTGGGTAAAATCGTCAATGGTGTTCCACAGTATGAGAATAACGGTGCAAAGCCATATAGTGTTGATTTCACTATCAACTATGTCCCATTGATACAGAATAGACCTGTGCATCTATGTTTGCTATTGGCTAAGGATTCACCTTGTGAATTCGATTCCACTCCTCAGAAGAAACAACAAGAGGGCAATGGCCTCGATATCGCTATCAAAAAATTGAGAATCGGTGCTAGATTGATGCAAGCATTCACCAATGAGCAAATGGTTAGAGCCGGTTTTGGTAATAGAACTTTTAATTTCGTCGAAGAATATACCAAGGATACACAGTTCCTCCAAGAACAACCAAACCAAAAATTTAGAAACACCGTTAAAGTCCACATCTTACGCTCTCAAAAGACTCTTAGGGAATTGAGAGATGTCAATTTGGCACAACAAAACCCGAAAGGTTCCAACACAGGTGGACTCTTTGGTATAGCAATGGACGCACTCAGAGAATATGGTGGTCCCTTTGTCGAGTCCAACCGTCCAGTGCAAGCCGCCGTTATGTTTATGGATGCACATTATGACCAAAAATTAAACATGATCTTGACACATGCCGCTCTTGGTGGAGGTGATAACAATATCAAATTAGCCATTTTCGGGTCACATGGCCTATATTCATGGCCTGCCTACTTGGAGCATATCGGTCCTGCATTTTTGGACGTATCGCCTCGTACTGTGGATGTCGCTAATGATGCTAATGAATGTGGTTCATATTGGGAATGTTTAAATATCACATTGGGGGCATTCATGCATGAGATTGGTCACTTGTTGGGCTGTCCTCATCAAACATCGGGTGTGATGCTAAGAGATTATGTTACATTGAATAGATCGTTTATGACTAGAGAAGTGTATTCCACTAGAACCAAGTCTAATGGGATGGTGCCAATCTTGCCTAAAGACGAATGTACTTGGCATAGATTGGACTTGTTAAGATTCCAATACCATAAATCGTTTGCCCTTCCAAGTGATTACCTCAATCCTGCATTCCAAAGAAACAACCTTGTCCCTGGTGGTGCATCGGTCTTACCAATGGGTAATGGCGTAGCATTATTGAAATCCGCCACGGGGATCTATGCTATTGAGATCTTTCCATCAGAGTTGGCTGAAGGATGGATCGAGTTTAATGTCCCACAACAAGAAGTATACATCTCTGCGGATGACTTGAGATCTAAACTCCCACAAGATAAGAGAAATGGCAAGATCTCCATCCATATCCAAACAGTGGATGGATGTCAATCAAACGTTGACGATTTCGATAAGTTGGTTTCGGATACTTCCAATTTCATACAATCAGATTTCGGTTTGGGGAAAGGCCCATTAACAGCCATCAAATCAGGCATCCTGGGTGATCAAAACACTCAATTAGTACCACCGGCAATGTTTGACCCTAATAACGTCGTCTCCATTAGAATTTATCATGGCGGTGCCCTTGATGGTATCGAAATATTCACCAGAGCAGATGGAAGTAACAATGATAGCAGTGGTAATTCCTCTGCACCACCTCCATTGCCTGGTAGAGACTACAAACAAAAGATTGGCTCACTAATCTCAAGTTTTAGATCTCATTCAATCAATGAAGGACAACAACCTATTGCCCAACAATCATATAACGGGAGAACCCAATCTGTCTTATTTGGGAACAGAACAGGCTCATACACTGATTTCCAATTAACCAATGGTGAAAAGATCGCCTATTTGAAAATCAGAAGTGGACTATGGGTTGATGCTGTGCAATTTGTCACCACTACGGGTCGTGCCAGTAGATATTGTGGTAATACCAATGGTGGGTCTGAACATTTGTTGCAGGCTCCACAGGGTTATAACATAATTGGTATTGTTGGTGGGATGGGACAATGGGTTAATTCCATTGGTGTTATATATACGAATCAATTATAAGTTATACTACATATACATAGATGAAAATAAAATAAAAAATATGATGTTGTTTGTGTTGTATATAATAGAGGAAATTATTTATTCGTCAATTTGGATAACTTTTCAGTCAATTTATCAATCTCAATAGTGGGAGAGCCTGTGTGTCTATGCACAGCATGGGAATTTGGATTCCCACGAGCCTTGTTCAGATGCTCCAATGGGTTTTTCGAGTTAGAACTAATTCTCTTCCCGGCCATTGAACTAGATGAGCTTCTCAAACTATCGGTACTGGTTCTCGATGAGTTTTGTGAATGTGATTGCTGCTGCTGGGGTAACATTGGCACCACAGAATACTTCCGTTCTTTGAATGCAACACCAACTTGTTGAACTTTCTTATTGTTTAATTGATCCTTCGAGACTTTATAAAACCAATCTTTAGTCTCATCATACTCAAATAATGACCATTCCACACCATAAGGTTTAGGTTCCAATAGATAGACACAATGCAAGGGGACATCCAAATTTGTTATAACGTCTCTGTTTAAATTCATGAAATAACCCAATAACACCCTGGCAACGACTCTATGAGTTATTAGGAGGACATGATCCGTTGTTCTCTCGACTTCGTTAATGATTGGTCTTATTCTATTAATAACATCTAGGTAGGATTCACCACCGATCCCAGGATAGCGGTATTCCAATTTATCTTTAATTCTGGCATTAAATTCTTCAGGGTACTTGTGTTGGATCTCTTCATATGTCATACCCTCGCAGATCCCTGCACTCAGTTCATTCAACATTCTAATCTCCTTGAGGAAATAATCATTCTCAGAGAAATAGTTGGAAGTTTGCACGGCTCTTTGTAACATACTTGTCCATACGAGGAAATTTGGATCTGTGGGGATCTGTGTAATTTCACCTTTAGCCTGTAGCTCAGCATATTTCTGTTGTTGATCCCTTCTGAAGACATTTCTTTCATGTTCAATGAATCTGGCAAGCGTCTTGGCGAATTTATCACCTCTAGCGGTTAATGGAGCATCTCCACCAATTTTCCCAGTGATGTTATCTTCACTTTCACCATGTCTCGTTATCCAAATTTGTCTTTCTGATAAGTTGAAATTTAACAAGTAATAGATGGCCTGTGAAGCTAGGAACCCTTGGATGTTGTATGCGACAACTTTTTTCCCCACATCAATCATCTTGATGTATTGAATCCCTTCGTCATCATCAATTGTTTGATACGCTTTTTCATAATTTGCCAATCTGCCCGTGAAATCCTTTAGGGCTAGCTCGGGGTCCATATCTTTATAATCGGGACCACTTAATTTCAATCTAATGTTCTTCTGGACAATCTGTGGATCTGAACAAATACTCTCCAAGTATAAGATTTTCAAATCTGCGTCACGTTCATGGATCCTCTTCATGATTTTCCTACGTCTTTGCTTTGTACTGTTTGTAGCATCGAATATCCCCACTGAACCTGTACCATTTAAGAGATAATCTAATAATTGATCCAAAGTGTCAATGGCCCATTGTTCTCTTATCGAAGTGGCTTTAGGGTTATCCGGGTTGAAGAAAGCAGCGTCATGTTTCTCTGTGGATTCCTGTTCCTGCTCATCGGGTAGTGGGCCATTTGAAAGACCAATGTGTTTAGATTGTTCATCTTTTCTTCTAGTGTTCCCGACGTTGAAAACACGACATTCATGTTGTAGCCAATTCATATAACGAGTCAATTTGTTTGTAATGTATGATTTCCCTCTTGCTGGTAGCCCCACCATGACAATAACCAATTTAGAACCACTTTCATTGTAAACCAATTCACCAGCTGGTGACGCTCTGGATTTAGTAACCCCTGGCAAATCAATCGCTGTGGGTCTTCTCTTCATGATTCTCATTGGAGGAATATTTAACACTGAAGAGATGGATGGTCTTAACTCAGGAGAGCTTTCATATGAACCTTCTTGGGAATTGATTGTAGATAAGTTTGGAGAATTGTCATTGGACATCACGGGTGTATCTGTCAAGGGTCTCTTGTTGAAATCCGAAACCAATCTGAAAGGGTTAACCGATGCTTCTTTATCCAAGTCGGACATGACTTTTGGAGGGCATTGGAAGACGTCCTCTTTCAATCTAGGATGGTCTTGTTGTTGCTGTTGTGGTTCTATACTCGGTGAAGGTTCTTCTGAGCTTGATGCAATTGCATTGTCGCTATAGTTCAAGGGTTGTTTAGCGCCCTCCGCTTTCAGATCTTTCAGGAACCCGCTCATTGTGGATGTGAAGCGCTGTGCTGTGTGGGCTTGATACAAGTTTTGGTTCTCTTTAGAGATTGATCCCTTATCCTCAACTATTCTTATCCTATATCTCCCTTCCTGATTTAGCGCTGTGCTACAAGAGTACTTCATTCCCATCAGTTGTTGTTCTGCCATGTTTTTGACAGCTTCTCCCCTGTGGTGTCCGGGTGTCTTCTTCCCCAGATGTGGACAGAATCAGATTAAGCCAGAGAGATTAGCCGCTGAAGACGTACTCTAAAAGCATTAATGTTTGGGTGGCAATCTAGGTAATTTGTTACCTGAGAGTCGCTGCAATTACATAAAACGAACCACGAGTCTGCTAAGAAGGGTCATAAATTATAATTCATAAGAAGGGTAGTACTGTCCCTGGGTAGGGCCAACAGCCGGCTACGTAGTTGAAAAAATTGAACAAGGATACTTTACTCGTATTTCGCTAAACATTAGCTTAATCTTAATCGAAGCGTTGCGCAAATTAAAGTCGAACGTTGCTCACCGTCATGAATTTTTTAGTGTTTCCTGTAGTCAGAAGTTTCTTATAAGTCTAATCATACATCATTTCAATTTTCAGTCCATGAACAATCACTTGATAGAGAAACTACATCACGCTCTGAGGACAGCACCTTTGGTTATATGTATGTCTCTACATGTGAACTATACTATACCGGGTGTTTGTCTTTCAAGCTATAATACACATACTTTTGCAGCACATATCTTGTAGTCAGCTCAACATGTTTGTTTTATATACAAATATATCACCAATTACCAATTACGTTGCAGAAATCAAGGGAACTTTTGAGAAAGCTGTCATAGTTTGCTATATATGATACAGAACCACTTGGTGCTAACTTACCTAACTAAGTATCAGACTCAACTACGTCAGATATGAAGCTTAATATCAAACATTCCCTGTTTGCAATATCAATTACACTTATAATATTAAAATTGGGCTGCGAATCAATCGCGAATGTGTACTGCATCTCTTGAACTATATAAGAAAAAAGACCAATCATCTATATATATAGAACAACCATCACCTCTCCACCAAGCGATATTAAGAAGTCCCTTTCTCTCAATCCTGGTCTTCGTGATCTGGCACTTGTTGTTCTATACCCAGTGATCTTCTCAATAGTAAACTTTCTCTCCATCTCCCCATAAGATGTTGTGAAATCCAAAAAGGTTCGGACTGGACTGGACTTTGAAAGTATTCGAATGCTGGTCTCAGATCTCAGATCTTTGTAATTCACTGTGTTTTTCAGTATGGTGCCATGACCATCTAAGTTTGACCATCTAAGTTTGACAATCGATAAGCACCATTCTCCAGCACTTTCTTGATGTAATATGGTCCTTCAAATCCTGGTTCATATTTATGCTTCTTGAATCTTTTCTTGAAGACAAATTCACCAGTAGCGTATTGTGACTCCTCATTAGTGTTCTTAAGCATTCTAGCATGCTTCACTGCGATTCAGCTTTGGCCCTTTCAGTCGACAGACTCATCACCTCCAACAGTGTCAATCTAGTGGCTTTTTTTTTTTTAGATTCTAACTTCCTGTATTTTGTAGTTCTATAATTTACCTTTTATCTTGCAAATTGGATTCGCGATATAGTTTAACTTTGCTATATCTTGGGTCTTCGTTTATAACATTATAATATATGGCGTTTCTTCATATTTCCCTCTATCTCTCCACTCTTTCTTCGGCCTCTGGTTCGGGACCACTCTCTAAAGTCTTATGGCGATAACCTCCAATGTTTAAGGTCTCATCAAGCAAACCCAAATCGTGATTGACACCAGATTCCTGGTTCAAGCGGCTCAAATCCACTATCAGTTCCTCAAGTGTAGCGGCTGAGATGAAATCATGAGCTGAGTTTGCCGCATCTGTCAATCCGGTTATAATTTCAGTGGAAATCGCACTTGCAAATTAACCTCTAGACTGGTAGACTGTTTCATTTAATCAAGTAACGAATTCAAATTGGGATAGTTCAAGCCTTTGGCTTGGATCGTGTTTGAATTCCTTGAAATGATCCTGTCTTTATAGGAGATCGCAATGTCTGTTCCAAACCTGTTTTAGAAAAGGCTATACGCAAATTGAACACAACGCCTTTGTTATATGTATTTCTTGATTATACAGGGTGTTTGTCCTTCAATACAATAATACACTTATCTTTGCAGTATATTTGATTTGTAGTCATCTACGCATCAACATCACCTACAACAATATGGAACTCCATTACGAATATTAACGTATCATTACAAGTCTTATCATCCCAAGAGTCTCAATGTCAACTCCACAGTGGCAAATGTCCCTGCACTACATGGAATGGCTCTCACCAATGCAGGTCCGATCCCTCTCCAGAACCCCATAACACCTTGTGTTTGCCAAATATGTCTTGCCACATCAAAAGAACCTTTAAACTTGGCATTGGCACCGAATCCATCACTTTGAATTCGACTCTTTATGACATCTAACGGATAAGATGATAACCAAAGAGCATCACCAGCCAATGCACCATATAGTAATAATTCCGGTGTAGAGATATCTTTCCTTTGTGAACCTTCCTTGGAGTTCAATGATCTTTGTACCAAAAATTCATAAGTTAAGAACCAAACACCGTATGCTTGTGCCTCTCTAAGTAATGTAACATTAAACCCTCTGAATATTCCTTTCAAACCTTGTGATTCGTAAACTTTACGTAAAACATCACGAGGTCCAGCATAAATCTGTTTTGAACCGGAAGGTTGAGTTTGTAATATGATTCTCAGCTGTTCCACAGGTGCAGTGATTGGTGTATTCACTATCCCGGCAAATGCACCTGCTAAGTAAAATTGCTTCAATGTCAACTCTTTTTGACCAGGTTCACCAAAATTTTTCAATAATTGACGTCTTGCCTCATGAAATGCATAAAATTGAACAGAAACACAAGCACCAACACCGACTAATGGGGCCAATGTACCTTTATAAAAGGCTCGAGGACCTTCATTTTTCAATGTTGATGTGAATGCAGTAATTGGTGAATCAAATTGACCGGTTTGTAATCGAACTTTGATCAGATCAAAAGGTTGTCCTTATAGAACTGTTAGGTATTAATCTCTTAGAATCTTCATGTAATGAATACATACCAATCAAGACTTGAACAGCACCACCTGTGAATCCTGCGGCCTAGATAGTTCAGCTGTTAGCTAAAGATCTCATTAGATCTGATACCTCATACTCACTATGTCCTTTGCCTTTCTAGACCAGCTATTATCGACGTTTTCTGACATTGACCTTTGAAGCTTCCAGATCACAAGACTTCAGCAAACCAGATCATCATTGAAACAAACAACCACATCTTATCATACCAATTCTCATCCAGCTTCGAGCCCTTCAGCAAAGATCATCGATTATGTTATCATGAAGCACAATTGATGCTATGTCACGAGTGTGGCTTTGACTCTTGAATTGTGGCTGGTGAGATCGTTATTCTATTGAGATATCACTTTTACTTCCTATTTGGGAAATCGATGTACCAGTGTCCCAAAAGGGAATTTCATAAATAGCGAAATTCGTAAGCGAAGAGCTTCTGCGAAATCAAAACACGAAACCAAAACGAAGTTCAAAGTGGTTGACACTAGAGATCTTGCAAGCCTAACACGTACCAAAGGCTATTCGACTACCCACATCCATCATCTGCAATGTCCTTCTTCCAAAGCTTGTGAGTATATCGCATCACACCCTTGATTTATGTCTCATGTGAGGGTTTCTCGGGCTCTTTGTGCTAACATCAATTCTCATACTAGACACTTGAATAACGGACACACTTTAAAGACAACAAGAGGGTTCAGAAGGTCTCAACAATCGTCTCCATCGCCTGGTCCTACAAGCTCTGCTCCCGGATTACCAAACTTTAATTCTCCACAACCTCAGTCATATCAACAACAGCAGTTTCAACAGCAGCAACAGCAGCCTCCTCGACAATTAAACCAAAGTCCATATGAACAACAACCTTCCCTAAGACCACAGAATTACTCTTCAATCACAAATGCTAATGCAAACACTGCTGCTACCGCCAACAACAATTACAATTCAGTTACATCACATAGAGATATCAAACACATTGTGGAAACAACATTGGGATCCGGAGATGCCTTAGCACAAGCCGTGAAGCTACCAAGAGATGAAAACATTAACGAGTGGCTAGCGGTACATGTTGTTGATTTCTATAACCAGATCAACATGCTCTATGGTACAATCACAGAATTCTGTTCTCCAAAGACATGTCAAAGAATGACTGCCACGAGTGAATACGAATATCTATGGCAAGATTCCAACGTGACAAAACCCGTGTCAGTCAGTGCACCAAAATATGTCGAGTGTCTAATGTCATGGATCCAATCTTTACTGGATGATGAAAACATTTTCCCTCCAATGATGAATCAACCTTTCCCTCCACAGTTCCAACCTTTAGTGAAAACTATAATGAAGAGATTATTCCGTATCTATGCTCACATATATTGTCATCATTTCAATGAGATAATAGAGTTGGGCTTAAACACATTGCTAAATACTAGTTTCAAGCATTTCTTATTATTTTCAGATGAGTTTAATTTGATTGCCAATAAGGATTTCGGTCCCTTGCAGTCTCTGGTGATGGAAATGCTTGTGCAGGAGAATGACAACAGGAACACCAATGGGATGAATGGGTACTAAGAGAATACACGATACTTTGACTAGTTTCCAAATACCTTATAACGTGCAATAATTGTGACTTTGTAGAGACTAGAAACTAGAAACTAGAAACTAGAAACGTATGTTGACAGTTGCAATACACATTCGCGATGTGCAGCCTAATATAATTTTGGCAAAATTTATTAACTCATCGATCATAAACAATCCGAAAACAACTCAGGATCTATTGTTTGGTCATAGAATAATTCATAGTTTGATCTATCGATTATGTGATTTATGTGGACTAGTATGACTGCGATCAGAAACTCAGTAGTATATAGTTCAGGGGACAGTGTACTTCAGATGCCTACAACCGTACAGCACTGCACGGTTCAGTGGGCTTGAAAGTACTTGTCAAAGAACTACTATTTTTTCAGCCGTCTCTGAACTGCTATATGTGTGTCTGTCTATTGATTTACCACTATACGATCATATGAATGGCTAAATATAAACTTCTTTTTCCACTATTGTTGTAGATATGAGCGATGGGCGTATCACCTCTAATAATCAATCTAACGACTCTTTCTAAAAACGACAACAGCAATTTGAACAGTATATCAACAGGTCAGCAACATCTTCATTGCCTAGTACCAACCATTTCGTTCTCTAAGGTCAAGTATTGCCAAAGTTGGGTATTAAACAGGTGTATTTATAGTGGTTTGCAGCCCTGTTTATCACCGTTTTGATTGACAGATCATCAAATGTAAAGTAGAACCGCTATTCAACGTAAACATACTTGATGCTAATAAATTAGATAATCACCCATCATGGCCAATTCAAAGACATTTGGGTATTTCCATCCATACTGCAACGCAGGAGGTGGTGGTGAAAGAGTCCTATGGCAAGCCGTGGAGGCAACTTTGGCATTAGACCCAAACAACAAAGTTGTCATATATACAGGTGATTCAGATACACCAGAACAAATATTGGCAAACGTTCTCAAAAGGTTCAACATCCAATTATCACAGGATCGTTGTAGATTCATATATCTCACCAAGAGATCACTAGTTGATCCAAAGACATGGCCCATGTTGACATTATTGGGTCAAGCTATCGGTTCCATCATTTTGGCATATGAGGCAGCTTCGGCTTACAAGCCTGATATTTGGGTAGAGACAATGGGATACCCATTTACATACCCTTTGATCCACTATATGCTCGGTGTTCCAATATTGACATATACACATTACCCAGTGATCTCGCAGGATATGTTGGGGAAATTACAAGTATCATTCACCTCATTATCTGGGATAAAACAATGCATTAAATACCTCTATTGGAAATTGTTCATGTGGGTATATACTATTGTTGGGTATTATTCTGATGTTGCTACAACAAATTCAACATGGACTCATAATCATATTAAATCCATTTGGTGGAAAAATAAGGATATCAGTATTATCTATCCACCTTGCTCTACAGAGAATTTTGTCCAATTGGATCAAGCAACGTCCTGGGAGAGAGAGAATACAATTGTCTCAGTGGCGCAATTCCGTCCTGAAAAGAGACATGATTTGATCTTACAGGAATATTCAAAGTTTTTAAAGACATTTAACGATTCCTTATCGAAAGCACCAAAATTAGTGTTGATTGGCTCCATCAGAGGTAAAGCTGATGAAGAGTATGTATTAAAGCTGAAATCACAGGCAAGGTCTTTGGAGATCCCAACGTCACATGTGGAATTCATCTTGGATGCCAAATACGAAGTGATCAAGCATTACTTGTCAACATCTTCGTATGGGTTAAATGCCATGTGGAATGAACATTTTGGTATTGCGGTCGTTGAATACGTCGCAAGTGGATTAGTACCAATTGTTCATGCAAGTGCTGGTCCATTATTGGATATTGTGGTTCCATGGGACTCAAAATTGCAAAAACAAGCTGTTAAGAACACAGTTGACACTAGAACTGGATTCTTTTTCAAAAGTGCTACAGATCCTGATTATAACAACAACAAATCATCAGATGTGGTGTATCCATCATTGGCTGAAGTATTTGATCAAGTAACCAAGTTATCAGATAAAGAGAAATTAGCCATGACTCAAAGAGGTAAGGAGTGTGTTTTACACAAGTTTTCCGATGCAACTTTCAATAAGGATTGGATGCAGGCTATCAATAGAGTACAAAGAATCCCTAGTGTGAAACCTGCTTTGCCTAGAATAATAGTGGCAATCACAGCATTATCAGTCGCCTTTTTTGCATTCCAATTACTTAATCAACACATTCCTACTATTGTATAGATAATCTCTTAGTTGAAAACATATGCAAAGTTGTTTTGAATAATGATATTTATACACACATAAAAGAATCTGTAGTATACTGTCTTGCTCGATCTGGATTCTCCTTGATCAAAGAATATATGTAAATAATACACAATATGTAATGAGTGGAAATTGTAAGGGCTGCTAACGAATATGGAAAAAAAAATGTAGTACAGAGCACATGGAAATAAACTTGGATTATCTCCCCAGGTTGGAAGATCTACCACCACCATTAACCAACATTGGACCGAAATTTTCCTCGCCAGTATGAGTTTCTTTCTTTGTGGTTTTGGTCTCTTCTGATAAGCCACTACCATCAGCTTCAAAATTAGTTGGAACTCTTTGGACTTGTGGATACGAGTCTATTGAGTTTCTAGCCTTTCCTGGTTGTTGAGGAGTGTTAACATAGCTGTTGTTAATAGATGGTGCTTCAACATACATTACCGGGTTTGAAAGATATCCTTCTTGAGGTAGACTGTAATACTGCTGTTGTGGTTGTTGTGGTTGTTGTTGCTGTTGCTGTTGCTGTTGTTGATGTTGGTAGTCTTGAAATGGTGCTTGTGTTGGATATGGAGACTGTTGTCCCATTTGCTGTTGTGGTGGGAGTTGCATGGAATAACGCTGTTGATGCTGTGGTTGAAATTGTGCTTGAGACTGAGGTTGTTGTTGCTGTTGTTGTCTTGGAATTTGTTGTTGCACTGGAGACTGATTCAAATCCGTTGTGGAGCCAATTTGTTTGTAAAAGACACCATCTGGACCAACCATTGATTGTGGGATAGGAGTCGATGATTGTTGTGGTAATGTTTGATTGTTGATTGGAGCAGATAGGACTGTATCAGTGTCACGATCTGTATCAATAGACTGTCTGACTGCTCTTGATGTATTTGTGCTGACTCTAGAGATATGATTATTTGCTGTGTGATTTTTGGACGCATACACACCTCTGCTGGTAGGACTTGATAAGCTTTTCAAGCTCTTGATATCATTATACCATGAAAGCATTAAATCATAACTCTCGGCACGGAAAATAAACTTGTGTGAAGATAGTTTCCCAACTTTTTTGACAACAAATTTGTTTTGATTTGTTTCCTTTTTCGAATGTTCTTCAAGTTCAATATCGTCTAACGGTAGTGACATAACAGGAATCAAATCTTTTTTACGCTCTGCAGTCTTGAACTCGTGTAAGAAACTGGCAGTTAGAACGTAATAGCCTCTAGAGTATGATTTCAAAAATTTAGATCTTCTCTCCAAGAATGATGAGCGAACTTCAAACGCTAAAGGATCATTGATCTTGTCATATTGGATCGCCTTGTAATCTCTCTTTGGTAAGTTTTCATCAATAAAATTTTTATCCTTAGCGACAAATTGTTCCCATTCAAAAGATGGCTGTTTAGTTAAGAATCCATAATCAAGATTGGTGATGAGTTTGTCAAACACATTTTGAGCTTGTTCACCAAATAATTTAGCGTATATGGTCAATGCATTTTGAATTTCAATGACAACAACTTTCTCCAACTCTTTACCTGAGCTTTGAAGGTTGATAAATGCCTCGTGTAAATAATTTTCCTCAACTAACTGTCTTTTCAATTGTCTGTCCAATGTGATTTTGGTCAAATAAGGATCGTTTTTTGGTTGGACACTGTGAGCACTGTATTTGGCTTCTTCCACTGATTTGATATAATGCTGTAAGTCGACTTTAGTCTGGGCAACTTCCTTTGCAACGTTGTTCTTAAAGTCAGAGCTTAAACCTTTAATCTCTTTAATCTTGACAAGTAGCTCTCTTCTTAAATCTTCTAATCTTGGAATGACATTGGAACCCAATTCCTTGGAACATTTTGATGCCAAATTAGCCGAGCTGGAATGGAAATTGATCAAAACACTTGGTAAATCGTGAATAGAACCATTACCAACAGGGAGGAAATAGTTTTGGTGTGGAACCTCATCAGCTTGTGTGTGCCCTTGAGTTTTAGGAGCGTCTTGGAATGCAGTAAAGTTCACAGCATGGGATAATCTAATTTGTTGACGTACCACTTCATCTTGGATACTGACAATCTCGTTCAAGTATTGTAATAAAGAGGTGATAATGCTTCTCCATGCTGAAAATCTTCCTGCTAGAACATCTGTAGGGTTAGCCTTTGTTGGAACTTGGACTGCGAAAGGTGCTCTTGGGTCGGAATTGCCACCATATACACTGACTTTTCTTGACTGGGATGGTTGGTGGTGTATTTTTTGTGCATTCGCTTGTCCTGAAGGTGGTGGCATTTGAGATTGTTGTTGTAGCTGTTGCACTTGCTGTGGTTGTTGCTGCTGCTGCTGTTGTTGTTGTTGTTGCTGGGCTCCCTGTGATGCAGCATTGGAATTCAACACCTCTGCTATCACTCTGTTTCGGCTATCTGAGCTCGTGAATGACTTAGACTGTTGATAATTGTTGTAGTTTATCTCCAGGTTCTGTAGCTGTTGCAAGTTGTGCTGCTGCTGCTGCTGATATGCCTGATTGGATATATTGGATGACATTGTACCGTTCCTTGACATTGGCAATAACGAACGTATGCTTCTATGGGGCCTCAGTTAAAGTGTGAATGTGTTGAGAGTGGAAGTGACAGGGTTCGATAAAGGGAAAGTGAAGTTTCCAGAAGTAAATCAATTGGTTTCAGGGGAACCAGTATCTGGCGGTTGTTGTTGAATTGGGAATGCTGGTTCGATAAGCTGGTTCATTCTATTTCCTAATTTTCTCTCGCCTTGGAAACGCTTTTGGCCCGTGCAGCAGCAGCTGATCTTGCTTAGCTAAGCCTTGGGATGAGGACTAGGACTAGTCTATTGGCTTTAGTCTTGTCTGGTCTAGGTGATCGGTATAAGTGGACTAATAGTCTAATTAGACCAACTAGGCCTAGTAAGGCTGGCCATATTAAATTACTCTGTGACCAACTTCTTATGGATGTCAGGTTGATTTTGTCAATCATGACTTTCCTTTTACATAATATAGCTGTACTCTGGTCATTCTCAAAAAGGAGCTGGGTAATTTCAATATGAAAATTTATAGGTAACTAATTTTCGTTGACATCATAATTTTTGTAGGAAAAACATAATTCTACAAGTTATATATGAATTCAAAACTTTGTCCCTCAAATAAACGATTGAATGATAGTAGTGTAAAGTTTCACGAAGTATTAATGGTATCATTAACTTTTTTGATCTGAAAAGGATTTTTAAGCCTGAAATGACTAAATTCTTTCTAGCAATGATTGTGTCAAAGGTTGATTACATAATCATACCTAAACCGTTACTCTGAGAAATATTTAGCTAGCATATGTAAGACAGAAGCTTGATGGACAGCTTGAGAAATTAGCAAGCCCTACATCACATATCAGTCTCTGTTATCTTCTCAAGTTTTTTACGTACCTTGTACTGGTTGATTTTTAAGACGCAAAAGCTATTTGGCGATTAAGTGAATGAACCATGTTTCAGATTTCAGATGATGTTTAAAGCCCGAACAGAGAAACACCGATGGATCAAACTTAAGGTTTTAGCTATAATGCATCAGATTGCCTTTGAAAATTATATACAGAGTCAACCAACGTACGTAGTTACCAGGTGTGTAAATCTCGAAAAGGCGACACAAATCCAGGTTTTGTAAAAAATGCCCACATCAGGGCGAACACAAGAGAACTGTTAAAACTATGTGTTGCAAGTAGTAATGCCACTCTTCAAATTTGTCTCTATATCATGGATCTACGTATAGCTCTTAAGTTTTTTGTGGTTAAAAAAGCAATTCAAAAACAGCCTGATGAGGCATCGTGACTTAAACAACATACATCCGTGATTCTGTTACCTGTAATAGATTTGGTTCTTCCACAAACTTTTCTTTTTTTGAAAATACTGAGAAGATAGCTATAAAAAGCTCCCCAAATCCTCTTTTTTCCAAAACTGGTTTGATACTGATTTTTTTGTTACTCTGCTTGAACTATCACAACTACATCAGGAACCCGATATCTGGGAAGTTTTTAAGACGATTACCCGATCCTTCAGGTTACATAAATCGAGTATTGAGAATATCTATGACGGCTCGTTCTAATATGATTTTAGATGTGACTGCTCGATAAAACATCAATGAAAGAATATCGTACACATGAGGCACAATGATAATATTGATAGCTGCAGACCAGTGATTGATTATGCACCAGGGTCTCAAGTCTCAAACCCCCAAAGTCTAGTCCAAAATTGAACCTCATTACATAAGCCCTGGGAAATGGTCTATATTACGTAATTTCTAACTGGTCTGGCGGACAGCAAAACTTAAGGAAACAAGAAAACCAGCATTAGTGGTTTAGCGGTAAAATTCAAAGTTGCCATCTTTGAGCCCCCGGTTCGACTCCGGGCTAATGCAGTTAAGAGCGCGTAAGTGGTTTAACGGTAAAATACATGTTTCCCATACTTGTGCCCCGGGTTCGACTCCCGGCTTGCGCAGCTTTATTTTTTTGGCCATCATGCAAATTACCATTATGAATAGTATACAAAGATGTACTATTTGTAACAGCTTTGATCACAAGAATGCCAACTGTACAGTAAGATGTACTGGATGTCAACGAACGGGACATAAATACAAGAAATGTTGGTATCGCAATCAACCAGGTGGAATTCGCTTTCCACAATACCGTGCTCAACAATATCGTGATTTACAAGAA